>CALNVZ010002219.1:79581-94562 GCA_940671915.1 Paracentrotus lividus | reverse complement strand
CCATTTCAGAAATGAAGGTATTGTAGGTATTCGTGTGTATGCGAGTGTGAACAACCAACCAACTCTTCGGGATTACTGGTCCACCGATGAATTGTATGGCAATTTTCCAGTAGCGAAGTTATGACGCGGCAACGTTTTGAGCAGATTAGCGTGAATTTTCATGCTAATGACCGGACAACACCTTCCAAGAGATGATCCAACCTTGACAAATTGTTTTGATAGACCGGTGTTGGATGAAATTTGGATCGATGTGTGAGGGACTAGGAAATACCTCTGGCCTGTCCACTAATTGGCCTAATAGAAGTTTGAAAATGTTTCTTGATTTGTAACAAAAGATGTGTTCATGCTAGAGTGAACAGCCCTTGGACATGCTACATGTAGGCCTATATAGACTTTCACTGTACAAGCCATTGATATCTGTCACGTATGTTCCTCGCCTATTCGTTGCGTGTTCGCTTGGTGGGCAAAGTGGGGAGCTAGTTGTTATGGGCAACGAAGCGTTCGTTAACTTCTTTTCATGTTTTCTCATGCTGTAAATGAGTCTGACTGCAATATTCTAAATCCACTGAAATACTCAAAAACCGCAAAACGGTGAATTATACACCTCCCTTTGGATATTATGTATCAAATAACCAATTCATCAAACACAATTGCGAGATTTTTTGTTCAGTTTATGCATTTTGAAAGCAACATCAAATGAACATCAAAATATAGAAATTATGTAACTTTTATAAAATCTAACTTTTTAATATCTGGTAATTTTTAATAGTTTGGAATTTTATGACAATGAAATTAGAAGTTTCTGAACTGATGCGTTGTTTGCTTAGATTTATAGTTTTTTTGACTTGTTGACACGCCGTTGAAATCAGGTAAAAATCTTTCCCTTTTTTACTTATTTTCGTAACATGTATGTTTTATCAGCAGTCAGTTGTTTATTTCATTTTTATTATAAAATCATCATGGAGATGAAAATCGGGAGTGTGGAATACAGTGTATGTCTATGTTTCGTAGGATCAATGCTGCTGAAAAGAGAAAACTGGGTTCATATTTCATGAAAAAAGTCGCCAAATTAAAAATGCCAGCATACGGCGCCGCGTCTTTCGACACAGTCTAACCGGCCCAGACATCATGTCCCATTCCGGTATTACGCAATATTTCACACGTACCATGATGACTTATTGCTTGTTAGTAGTGTTCTTCTAATTATTAGACATGTAGATATTCCAGTTTAACACTGGATTCCAACGAGGAAGATTTGGATTTGCTAGCAGTCGCTGCGTGGCATAGCGATTGGTCTCTTCTACCAAAATCCTAATCAATGGCGCGCAAAAGAAAAGGGAAAAAAAATCTAACTCCTTCTTATCTGGTCCTAAATTTGTGGTAGGTCCAGGAGGAGGGCCCGAAAAAACCTGGGCTGGAATTTGATGCAGGTCCTTCGACCATTCCTCATCGGAATCGCTGTCATCAGTGTCATAATCAGAAATGTCGGCATCATCAACATCACCACCACGATCACCACCACGATCACCACGTCTAATCTCCGCCTCATCAAACCCTTCAAAATCATTCCCTTCATCATCAGTTGCACCAAAAACATCAAACATGTCTCTAGCTCTCTCCCAATCACCAGCATCATCATCATCCAGAACTTCCACATAAATATCATCAAGCATCTCATCATGGACACCAGCAGCACCACCAACTTGATCAACCTCAAATCCTTCAAAATCACTCTCCTCATCATCAGTCGGACCAAACACCTCTTCAAGCTGCGCAGCACCACCCCGAGCACGACCACCACCACCACCCCGAGCACGAGCACCACCACCAACCTGAGCTTGATCAATATCAAACCCTTCAAAATCACTCTCATCATCATCAGTCGCACTAAACACCTCTCCAAACATCGCAGCCATCCTTGCAATCAATCCACTCCTCGTCTACACAGTCAAATAAAAATAAAAATAAAAATCACACAAACACAAAACTGAATGAGTGGGACAAAGCTAGAGATTGGAATGACTCGGCCTCAAACACACATCACACTCACATTCACGATCACTCGCAGTCAGGGAGATTAGATCCGGAGATTACATTTGACAAGTTTGAACTCAAAAATAAACAAAATTGACTGAGAAACTGTGAAATAGATCTATATTAATTGTATTTCAAAATATAATTCTGGTAGTCACATAGATGATAATAAGAACTTGAAAATTAAGAAAAGACAATTTGATGTGTATCGTTCTAGTATTGTAGTGTAGAGTCTACACGTACCGTACCGGGCAACAAAAAAATCGACGTCGATTTCAATCAAGTAAAAAAGGAAACAGTTACAATGACACTAAATCGTTCTAAAAACTCACCAATTGAACAAAAAATATTAAATATTCCACAATGGTGTTCCGATTTGAAAGCAGGTTATTCCAAAATGAAAGTATAAAATCCTAAACGCCTAAAAGAAGGAAGAAATATTGGGAAGAAGGGACGGAAACGGGCGGAATTGGAGCTGAATGAAACTTCACGATCGCGATGTACATATGTAAACAAATCGCGTTGCTACTACGAGATCAGCTGGTGGGTTTTCCCGCAACTCGCGACCACGTGACTGTAAATCGCGCAGTGTACGCCCCCGTAGGCGTATTTTTTTTTTTACACCACTGTTCTGCCATTTATTCAAAATAAGCCAACGAAACTGCTCGCGAGCGAGTCTAGCCGACGAATCTTGGAAATCTGAGTGACTGTGAGCTAGTCTGCAAACACAAACTATATTTTGATAGCCGAACTCATTACCTGCCCAAAGCCTCGGATTATGCAAATGTCAAGTCTCTGACGATGTCAGATCAGTAAAAATATGGAGGTAGAAATAAGCACAGAATACACGAGTATCTATAGTACAGTGCAGTCTCACTTCCATAAATACTAAGGTGCAAAAATACTAAGTGAGGGTTTGGACTTGCAGTCTAATTAGAAAAACTGGACTTTGGACTGCAGATGTAGACGAATCTCCCACCTGTGCATCGGTCTTTTGTCAGCAACACTCTCTCTAGCTCTCTCTCTCTCTCTCTCTCTCTCTCTCTCTCTCTTCGCCTTCTCTACCTCACATTATCTTCTCATTACCTTGCATTTCTTCACTATCTTTTCACCCCACCCCCTTCTCTCTCTCCACTCAATTATAATAGTTATTCATGTTGTTTGACGTGTGTATTTCTTCGATTGACCTGTTCATCATTTTTTAAAATCATACTTTCAATTGTATTTCTTTCTCTTTGGAAGTTATATGATACTCCAAGTTTTGATAATGTAAAGTCGAGCATGCGAGCAGCTCGATCTCCCATGTGTTGTGTATGCAAACTCGATTTAAAAAAATCCCTTTTTCATGGTTCTTGATAAATGAATGGGTCAATTTGATAGAGGCATGTATGAACATTATTATGTTTGATGATATATCGACCGCACAGATGAAATGATAAATAATTATTCTTCTGAAAAAAGGACCCTTTATTGAATTTAGGAGAGTACCTCGCAAGTTAAGTCACAGAATCAAAATTTTAAATATTCATAACTTCGTTATTTTTATTTTTTTTTATTTTCTTCAAGACTTCACTGATATTTTTCGTTTATTCTTTCCGCATTTCTGAAACCAACTTAAACCCAGTGTGAATTACTTTCATGTTATACACCTAAAGCAGTGAATGCAATGATGTTGCGTGTAGGCCTTTAGGCCTACCTCTTTTTCATATACTTTTATTTAGACAAAGGTGCATAGTACTTCAGGGGCGGATCCAGCATTCTCCAATAGGGGGGATTTTTTTTTTTAAATCTACATTTCCCTCGATCAGCTGCTTCACTAGCTGAGCTAAAGCGTGTGGGTGAGGTAGGCATATATAAAGACAGACAATTTTAAGAACTGTTAATTTTCTTTTTTTTTTCACGATCAAGCTAATGTATTCAATTCAAAATGCGAGCGCGAAGCGCGAGCCGAAAATTGTTGATATATGTAAACCTGAAAATAGAACATTTTTAAATGTTCTATGAGAACATAGCTTTAAAAAGCGTTTGGGGGGCTTTGCTCATTAAGAGGATATTTTATAACAATGAGAGCTCAAAGCGCAAGCCGAAATATTTTGATAGGCCTGTATCAAAATGCAAACATTGCATTTTAAGCACTTTATGTGCAATGCTTTTAAAGAAGATACTTATCTAATTGAATAATGCCAGCGCAAAGCGCGATTCGATTTTTTATGATATGTCAACCTGAAGAAGCGCTTTTAGTGCTATATGCTCAAGATGATAATTATCTCATTAACAATAAAGTGCGAATCACAAGCAATATTTTTTTAAAATATATCAATGAAAACGAGACATCTTTAATGTTTTTTGTCATCCCAATTGTAAGATTTTTTATATCTCATCAGCGAGCGCGAACGCGAGCCGAAAAACTTTGATACATCATCCTGAAAACAGTATACTAGGCCTATATTTCAAGCCTTTTTTGTGCTGCTCATAAAACGGATACGTATCTCATAGTACGAACGCAAAGCGTGACCCGAAAATCTTTGATATATTTAACTGAAGAAGATACTTTTTTAGTATTTGTTTGTCATCTTCATGAAAAGGATGCTCCTAACAAATAAAGCGAGCACGAAGTGCGAGCCGAATATTTTGTCGGTAGGCTATATCAAATTGAAAACAGATTTGTTTTTTATTTAGCGTTTTTTGTGCTATGCTCCTATCAAAAAGGGGGAAAAAATGAGAGCGGAGGGCGAGCAAATTCTCTTTTGATATATTTCCCTGAAAACGAGGCAGTAAAGTGTTTGTTTTTTTTTGTCATCCTCAAGATTAACAAATGAATCGAGCGCAAAAGCGCGAGCCGGAAATTGTCGATAATATTTAAAATTGAAAACAGTACATTTAAAGCGTTTTTTTCTTCTTCTGATTACGCAAATAATTTGAGCGCAAAGTGTGAGCTGAAAATCTTGATATTCAATGACCACAAAGCTTTTGAGCTCTATGTGCTCAAAAACAGGATCAAAATATCTCACAAATAGATAAGTCGAGCGCAAAGCGCAAGCTGAAATATTGACTTAAAATTGGATTAACGCCCTTTTAGCTCTAAACAGTGGATTTTGTCTCTGGTTTGTCTTCCCTTAATCATGTTAATCTCTTCGCAAAACCTCTAACCTGATCCCTGCTCTAACCCCCTCCCTTCCCCATCTCTCTCTCTCTTTATTTCTTGTGAATACACTCACTGCTTTTCTTCCCTATAAACCTGTATGTTCTTAATCAATCTACTTGCACCTCTACCCCCCCCTTTTTTTTTTTTCCATCTCTCTCTCTCTACCGTCCTTGCATTACGGTCTGGTTATGTTGCCCATCAGTGCGTTGTTCTATTTATACGCTTCTATGCACACCATTCCAAAAACAATGTCTCAAGCTCACAATAATTCTTCTTTACTTCCCTCCAGCAATTTTTCAATACGTGTGATATGATGTGTATCTTGTTTACTATTTTCTCTGTGTGTAGCTGATATATTGAGCTAGAACCTATCAGTACGTACATGTATATATAGGGATCCGGGAGCTCTCGCGCGAAATAATTTGAAGTAGATTAGACTCGCTCGCGAGCAGTTTCGTTGGGATATTTTGAATAAATGGCAGAACAGTTGTGTAAAAAAAAAATACGCCCCCCGTAGCTAGGTAACTGTCAATCATTCTCGGCGGCGCTCATGCATATTTATGATTTCTAGTTCAACCTCGTGCGGTCGCAAAATGAAATGTCCAATAACAGCCATTCTAAAATCGATAGCTCTGCAGGACATGCCCCAATATTTTTTTGGAAGGCATGACCTGATTGGCTGGAATTTTCTCGAGCTGCTCGTCCAGGTCCCAGGTCATGAGGTGGCCTGGTTCTCTCACAATGAGCAAAACGTCGCTTGTCGTTTGTACCATAATCCTGATAAACTTAGTTTATCGCCGATAAACTCAGTTTATCGACCGATAAACTAAGTTTATCGCTCGAAAAACTCTACTGCTGTTATAGACGATAAACTCAGTTTTTCGCCGATAAACTAAGTTTATCACTTGAAAAACAAGGTTTCTCTCGAAAAACTCTGTTTATCACCGAAAAACAAGTTTATCGCCATAAACAGAGTTTTATCTTGATAAAACTTAGTTTTTTCACTTGAAAAAGCTAGAGTTTCTTGATAAACTCTGTTATCAAATTGAAAAACTCAGGTTTATCGCTGATAAACAGAGTTTTTCGAAAAACTCTGCTTTTCACTTGAAAAAAACAGAGTCTTGATAAACTCTGTTTATCAATTCTTTATCGAAAACTTTGTTTATCGACCGAAAAACTAAGTTTATCACTTCGATAAACTGAGTTTTTCAATTCGATAAACTTAGTTTGTCAATTCGATAAACACAGTGTTTCGAAAAACTCCGTTTATTCAACCGATAACACATTTATCACTTGATAGCAGAGTTTTTTTGATAAACTCAGTTTAATTCGACCGAAAAAACTAAGTTTACGGGATTCGATAAACACGGGTTATTTAAGCTTTACAATAGTGGGCGCTGTGGCAACATACAACATGTAGTACGTGCATATAGGGGAAACCACAGTATATATCGCATGTGCGTTGTCGGACGTATATCGCCTGTTACTTCTACTAGGCATTTGGTCACCACAACAATTGGATCTTACAATAGGGGTTTGGTCACATCATTGATGCAGTACTTACGCCATCCTTGTCTTATAATTCATG
This sequence comes from Paracentrotus lividus, assembly GCA_940671915.1. NCBI lineage: Eukaryota > Metazoa > Echinodermata > Echinoidea > Camarodonta > Echinidae > Paracentrotus > Paracentrotus lividus. The sequence continues at coordinate 87,795 of CALNVZ010002219.1, read as the reverse complement.
AATTGGATAGTAATTGCCCGATCGAGCGACCTCACCCTATATACCCCTATTGCTCTCATATATGTGACCTTCCGGGGGGGGGTTTGAACATTCGGCCAACCATTAGGTCATGGTTATATCAGCTTATTTAATCATTTATTAGCCCCTTTTTTCATGTTTTTCAATTGAAAAAATTAATTTGGAGCGTCACGCTGAACGAGCCGATAAGCAGCGGGGGGGTGGTAACTTTTCAAAATTTCCAGCCTTCGGCAACCAATGCACGAGCTCATAAATCAGCCCGTATAGAGGGTACAAGGGCGGATTTTTTTTCCCCGGCACTTCTCCTAGGGGGGGGGGGGGCAGCGGGAAACTCTTCATCAAAATTTTCCTCACATTCGAAAACAGCTTGGAGACCTAGCTTCTGGGGGGGGGGGGATGTCTAAGTCTATAGACATTGTGAATTTGAAAACCTGTTCCTTTCAAATTTCATGAACGAAGACTAGTGTTGGTTTTTTTTTTAATGAAAATGCGAGCGTGTTAAGCGCGAGCCGAAAACTTTTGGATTTTATAAAACCTGAAAACCAGTTGCTTTATTATATATAGATATTTTTTTTTTTTGGGGGGGGCTGGCCCTGCTTATAAGCTAGCCCTACTGATCTAAGTAAACAAGTGCATGAGCGCGAAGCGCGAGCGAAAATCTACGACCTAGGCTTATCTTTCCTATTTTAGTACTGCTTTTTACTTTACATCTTCTTTCTCTCTCTCTCTCTTTCTTTTCTCCTTCCCGTTTCCTTTTCCCTTTCTCTGCTCTTTCTCTCTCTTTCCCCCCTTTTGCGCCGCCAATAGGGCTGGGGGCGGCGGGCACGGCACCCTCGGTCCCCCCAAGATCCGCGTAAGTGGGGTAGGTATAGCATTGGTCAATCGGCTCCAAAATCATGTATAATATTTTCAAAATTTAGGGGTTTTTGTTTAATTTTTGCTTCAATTTTGCTGATGTATGACGGGCCGAAGTTCCGGAAAAAAAATTGCACCCAACTCCCTCAACGTAGCCCCCCTTCAAAGAAATATTAGTCTGCCCACCCCCTACTGAGAATTGATACAACACATGGTTACGGGATCAGTTCATTGGTTGCAGACCAATTGGTGAGTGGAACAATTGGCATGTAGCCAATTGTGAGTGGACCAATTGGATGTAGACCAATTGCGTGGAGTGGACCAATTGGATGTAGACCAATTGGTGAGTGGACAAAGGATGAGACAACTTGGCTGAGGGACCAATTGGAATGTAGGACCAACTGGTGATGTGGACCAATTGGTATGTAGACCAACTGCGTGAGTGGACCAATTGGATGTAGACCAACTGGTAGTGGACCAATTGGATGCTTAGACCAACTGGTGAGGATGGACCAATTGGATGTAGACCACAAACATGTGAGATGGACCAATTGGATGATTAGCCAATTGCGTGAGTGGACAATTTGGATGTAGACCAACTGGTAGATGGACCATTCGGATGTAGACCAACTGGTGAGTGGACCAATTGCGTTGATTAGATCCAATTGTTTAGTGTGGACCAATCGGGTGTAGGACCAAATAGTTAGTGGACCATAGGGTTGTAAGCCAATGGCGAGCGTTAGACCTATTGGCTAGTGGACCAATAGGTTGTAGACCAATAGGTGTTTTACCGCGCATGCTATTGCGTTCCCATGAATTTTTCCCGCGTCTATTTCGCGCTTGCCACACAGATCGAGCCTAGAATTTTAATTGGCGCCCACACCGACACAGTAGTGAATCGGTGAGTGCTAGAGATTCAGAATCAACCTTACTGAAATGCAAAAAAGTAATAGATTTCATTGATATCTTTGTCTAGTGTTAATAATATGAAACTCAATCTAAAAAATGTATTTTCATGACTATTTCTTTTATGAAACCACCCAGTTCAACAGTATTTTTACAATTGGGAAACATCTTCTAAATCAAGCTAATGTGCGTTAAAATCCTTGGTATACATTTTCAAGAGAACCTTTAAATGGGATACACATGTCAATGAAATGTTAAAAAAGCTCAATAGACTTTAATTTATGCTACGTAAGTTAAAGCATTTGCAATCTTCCTCAATCTGACCTTTATTATGTTTTACACTGGTATGTGCAGACCAGTTTCTTGAGTATTGTGTCCCACTATTCCATTCTAGTTATTACTAAAAAAACATTCAGATGCGATGGAGAAACATTCACAAACTGTGCTCTAAAAATTATTTTCTTAGGTTTTAAACTATGTTACTACAAAAAATGCTTTAGATATTTGTAAGCTTGGTTAACCGTTAAAAACGATAGGAGAATTAAATTGTTAAAGATTTTGCCCTTAAATTTTAGAGAAACATCCATTTTTTTCCTCATGGTTTGCATGTCTCGGAATGTAAATTTGAATTTGAGACATGTAAAAAAAATATTCTTCAACTACTTTGCAGACCAGACATGTAAGGAAAAGTGCACAATTCCATATTTTATTGGCCTTACTGAAATGGGTTTTTATCATTCCTACATATTACATAGGTTATTTTTTTCATTGAGAAATTTAACCCTTTTGCTTTTATTTTTGCTGATCTCGATTGCCACTCTACATGTACGTGTGCACCTTTTGATGACCTGGTCTTTTATACTAACACCACATGTGGTCTGTTTTGCATTGAAGGTTTTGTATTAAGCATCTACATGTTTTATCTGTGCAATCTATCTATTTTAACCATTTTTTGCATGTTTAATATCCTCTAAGATATGTATGTGAATAGGTCTTTGTTAGCGATGTTGTATTAACAACTCGTTTTATCAACATTTAGGCACTTTCAGGGTTGATCCACAATTTCTAATGTACTACATGTTTACAATTTTTTTCTTTTAACTGAGTAACACAAAATAGACCATTCTTTTTAAATTTTTCACAATAGTATACATGGACTCCCAGTGTGCATGCGAACACAATACTACGAGATCTTTTTATAAATGTGAATGTACTGCATTTTTGTTGTTATGATGTAAGCAGGGAACCCCTACATATCCCTGCATGTAAGAGAGTGTGTATGAGTCTTCTGTATTAAACTTAGCACATCTTTATTGTTTGTGCATGTACTTTTTTAAGTGTGCAGTGACCTTCTGTGTGTGTAGATTACAATGTGGTTGTATGAGCAAACGGATAGCCTCTGGGTCGGGGCCCGCTCTCCCCACTTGGATTCGGTCGCTGTTCTCGGGACTCTGGAGCTGTGCGGTAGTTTATCGCCGTTCCCCACTTGGCTGCGGGCCTGCAGTCGTTGGGATCGCGGGTGCAGTTCGTGGCTCTGGGTTCTCGAGGGAAGCGACGTCTTGAGGACATATAGCGGGCCTCGACTCGCGAGGCTATGTTTTACACACGAGATGTGTGAAGTGTATGTGGATGAGCGTTCGGTGCTGTTGTTCGCCTGATTCGGAACCTATCATGCTATCTTTTGTATGTTTTACGGGACTTATTTTCTTGCCTGTTTAATAACAACATCGTTTACAGACCATATGATTTTCTTATCTTTCTCAGTCTTAGTTTGAATATGAATAATCTTATGTTACATGTTTTGTTAAAAATATTTGTTGTTTTACTTTGTTACATTGAATGCAAATTCAGCCTTTTGCGGCTGCCATAATGTTCGATATTAATAAATAAACCTTTTCAATTCCAATTCAATTCAATTCAATAATTCAATTCAAAAAATAACTGTGTTTATTTCGAATTCGATAAAACTGAGTTTATCGAATTTGATAAACTGAGTTATCGGAATTTGTGATAAACTTAGTTATTCTATGTGAAAACTCATGTGTTACATACAAACGAAAAACTCAGTTATCGACATTGTCTTATTGAAAAACTTAAGTTTTATCGCCGATATTAACAAGAGTTTTTTCGAAGCACATGATAAACTTAGTTTTTCTCGGTCGAGTAAACGTTAAGTTATCAAAATTTATGGTACAACGTGCGGGAGCGCTATGCGCATGCTTCAAACGTACCATAAAATTAAATATAACTAAAAGTTATACTCAACGATAAACTCATGTTTATCGGTTTATCGGATCATTTCTTTAATAAAACTAAGTTTATTCACACTCGATCAACTGTTTTCGGTCGTCTGAAAAAACTTAGGGTTTATCGCTTAGAAACCATATGGATTTACCCTAACACTGTAAGCGTCTACCCCTAACAAAACACACCGCGGCGACTCAGCTAAACAAAGCTTGACCAAAACGGATACAATTTATCCTCTTTTTTCAACCATATTCTTTTGATCCGATGGGACCTAGTTTCAAACGGAAAACATGATATTAGAACATGTTAACTCTCCTTTCTTCTTATGGTGAATAAAATCACACGATATATTTTGGACTCCTTTATATCCGAACAGTCATTTCTTGTTTGAAATTCATCAATTTGGTGTCAAAGTTTCTTGTGAGTATTGAACTTTTTTTACCTGAAATGCTTTCTGGCTTTATCTGAAAAATTTTCTTACGAGAGACGAGCTTATTTTCACCAACGTGAAAAAAGTATTTCAGTTATTTCCAGTTCATTACCGGAAATGTTGATATATAAATATATATCTTATTGGATGAAAAAAAATCCCCGTTCCATTTTTAAAATCAAAAGATCAACCATGCTCCGTCTGTATTTTGGGGGAATTGGCTATATAGGAGCCATGCCGAGCGCCTAACGTACGCGTGACCATTTCTTGTCTCATGGGAAACCAAGAGAGGTGGAGTTTATACGCCGCTCATCACTGCGCAGTATCGATTTTGAGATTGAATTAGGAAAAAGAGAAAAGAGGCGACACTTATGTACGTGATTTTTTCGTAAATAATCACTCAGTCAGGTGGCGATGAAGATTTTCCTTAACAGGAAAATGGACATAGAAACAATGTCTGCTGAAAATAAATAAATGTTTCACATGTAATAATGCCGTACGTTCCCTGCACCACTTAAGACTCCATAATTCGCCGTTCCACCCCTTCTCAGAATAAGAAAGCCAGCCGAACTCTATTCGTTGATCCTGGCTGGCGCCAATCAGTATTTCAACCGCATCAGCTGACCGCACATTGTAACACAATGTTTGTTACGCGTACGATCGTTCTTTGATTATGCGCACAGGCTAAACGGGCTTGGATAAGAAAGCGTCAATTAGTGAAAGAAATCGGGGTGTTTTTAAATTCATATGTCTGCATTTCTCAAGTGGAAAAATACTAAAAGTTTTTTCTTAAGGAAAAACTTTGTTATTTTATCGACGATAAAACTTAGTTTATTGCGATGAATAACAAGGAGTTTTTCAAGAGAGAAACCTTAGTTTTTCAAGCTGAATAACTTAGTTTATCGGCGAAAAAATGTAGATTGATCCGTCGATAAACAAACGGTTGTTTTCGAGCCGATAAAACTTAGTTTATCGGTCGAAAAACTGCAGTTTATCGGCGATAAACTAAGTTTTTCAGGATTATGTACAACGGCGCTTGCCATACCTGTCCGCGCACCCAAATTGGTAACAATCCCACAATGATACACATTTTTACCTGTCTCACTGAAAAAATGTACTTTCCTGTGCGCGCGCGTGGCGGCCGTGGGCTATATATAACATGTAGTAGCTATAAGTATACTACTCTACATGCAATCTTCAGAGCATTCATAGATTTACGTTTTGCACCAATAACGTTGTTTACCATCAAACTTGCAGCCAATTCCATATTTTGAAGTGGGAAATGAGACATAGGACCTGGCTTTCTTCAAGAGATGTCCAGATACGACATCATTTTGGCGTGTTACAGTATTAACGCCACCAGAGATTCGTTAAAAAATTATTCCTCGTATTTATATCAATGGATGTTTTTTTTTTTTTTTTTTTTTTTTTATTTTTTTTTTTGCAAAACTATTTATATATCTCATTCTTATGGGTAGCTGAATTTCATTTGAGCTGAGTTATCTATCAAATTTCCGTATAACTCACAAACTTTTTGAGCACTAAACTTAAGCGTTTCCAAAACAGTTCACTTTTTCTGCGCTCCGTACGACATATACTATTTTTTAATCTCCATTCTATAGGATGTGTATTCAAGTCAATAAAAGTCTGTGGTTATTTTTAAAATTCTGAATAGACTTGCAGGGAATGGCCATACATTTCACTGGAATATCTCTTTTGTTTTTCCTTGTCGAAAAACTGTCAAATGTTAACTAAAATGTCCCGTACAACACGTATGGAATCGCCCTCTACTATATTCGATTGCTTTTGACGTCGGGATTTGTATTTGAAGGCTTTCGAATACGCAAGCGAAGAAGCCAGTTGATATTTGAATCATGATTTATGAGCTGTTTAGATAATATTTTTGATTTGAATGAACTGATTATTAAATGGAGTAACGAACTCCCGGAAAACTTGACGGGAAATTCCTATACTACAAAAGAAAATTTTAGACTTCATCGAAGTTGACGTGATCTAATTTCTAATGTCCCTTTTTTTTCTTTCACGTTTTTAACCCACAAATTTTTCGCTAGGCCGCTACGCGACCCTCGCCACAAAATAGGAGTATACCAAGCAATAAATTTATGTATAAAACAACTCACACTTTTCTTGCTGGAGGAGATGTACATCTTTTTACCTGGCAAGATAGCTGTTTTGCAGTTGTTGCGTTACAAAAATGGGCTAAAACGGCGTTGAGGAAACGGGCAAAAAGAAAGAGCATGTCGACAGTATCCGCTCGGCGGGATAGCGTGCTAAAACCGGCGCGCGGATTCGAGTACCAATTTCCCATCGGCAGATATTCGTTCTTGCTATCGTTATCGTTTTCAGCTGCGAGAGAATCTAGCTGAGCTCAGATCACACACACGCGTACACTCAGCTCATCGATTCTGCGATTATATAAGTGAAGGTCTTTAGGGCATTTATTAGAAAACTTCTTTTAAAAAAGATAAGAGTGATACATCTGCTCCTAAAATTGCCCGATCAAGGAAAAGACTGGCAACAGGCTCTCAAGAACAATTCAGTTTTCTTGCGAAATAACGATAATTACTGTTATGTACTTATGTCTCTTACGTGGCGGTATATGATACAGGTTATGTTGGACTGACAGTTGAATTGATATGATGCAGACTCCAGCCGATCTACCCACTACACCGTCGCCCAGGCCAGCCGTAGACCCCTTCGCGCTCCACAGCCTAGGTGTACCCTGAGTGGTTCGTGTGTCGCAGGAATTGGACCGCAGGATCTGAATTCATGGTGAGAATCATCTTAATTTTTTATATGCGTAATTATGAGAAGAATTTCTAGATTCATACAAATATCTGTGGATATGTGCTAAGAGGTTCCACTTTTATTGCGACATTTAACTTGTTCTTTTTAAAATTATTTGACCTTAAACGAGACGAGCAACGAGTAGGCCTCTGTAGACTGAGAGCTGAGAGCTGACTGGTCGATGAACCCTGTGAAGTGTGACGTATGGCATGGTTGTGTGAGGGAGGGGTGTGTCTTTTAGGACCGCTAGAACGAGAGAGGACATATTCGTCTGCTGGGAGCCTCATTAAATGGGCTGCTGTATTGCATCTTATAGATGTTCCGTTGAGAGCCAGAAGGCCGCTCTTACTGTATACAAAAGTCAATATGGTAATAGCGCCCCTCTCTGGCACCCATATATGCGTGCATGACAACACTGACACGGACTGAATGGCGATCTTGACGCATTCCCCATCGGCCACCCCATTCCCTTCCCTTTTGACCCCCGATTTCCCCACGTATATTTACCAAGGGACATAAATTTCAGCACTCACCTGATCTATCACTAAAATTCTGTGTCTTGGGCAGCAGTACTGGATTAGAAGTTGTTGACGGTGCTTACATTTTCAGTCGTATTTCGTTGACTTCCTAGTCATGCCCAACTTTTCCATTGCTGTTAATAGAGACCGATCAGTCAATTCTGCCATCGCACCAGTAACTATACGTTGTGTAGGCGACGTTGTAGGGCTTGTGTAGTAAGAAACTTGGTAATAGAATAAAGTAGACAGAATCTCTATTCAATAAAGAGCAGTGCTTAGGAATACTACGATATATTTGTGATTTGACTATCGTGTAATTGACCGATGTTTGTTTACAAAATTGTAAACAAGATTGACGCGAACTCCCAATGACCTCATCAACGGGAACTAGAATTTTCCTTCCCAAGGAGCCCCACACAAGACATTTTTTAT
>CALNVZ010002219.1:17353-65661 GCA_940671915.1 Paracentrotus lividus | reverse complement strand
CGCGAGTTGCGGGGAAATCCACCAGCTGATCTCGTAGTAGCTACGCGATTTGTTTACATCGCGATCGTAAAGTTTCATTCAGCTCCAATTCTGCCCGTTTCGTCCCTTCTTCCCTATATTTCTTCCTTCTTTTAGGCGTTTAGGATTGTATACTTTCATTTTTGAATAATCTGCTTTCATATCGGAACAACATTGTGGAATATTAAATATTTTTTGTTCAATCGGTGAGTTTTTAGAACGTTTTAGTGTCATTGTAACTGTTTCCTTTTTTATTTGATTGAAATCGACGTCGATTTTTTTTTTTGCCCGGTACGGTACGTGTAGACTCTACACTACAATACTAGAACGATACACATCAAATTGTCTTTTCTTTTTCAAGTTCTTACTATCATCTATGTGACTACCAGAATTATATTTTGAAATAAAATTAATATAGATCTATTTCACAGTTTCTCAGTCAATTTTGTTTATTTTTGAGTTCAAACTTGTCAAATGTAATCTCCGGATCTAATCTCCCTGACTGCGAGTGATCGTGAATGTGACTGTGATGTGTGTTTGAGGCCGAGTCATTCCAATCTCTAGCTCTGTCCCACTCATTCAGTTTTGTGTTTGTGTGATTTTTATTTTTATTTGACTGTGTAGACGAGGAGTGGATTGATTGCAAGTATGGCTGCGATGTTTCGAGAGGTGTTTGGTACGACTGATGATGATTTGAGTGATTTTGAAGGGTTTGATATTGATCAAGCTCAGGTTGGTGGTGGTGGTCGTGCTCGGGGTAGTGCTGCGCAGCTTGAAGAGGTGTTTGGTCCGACTGATGATGAGGAAAGTAATTTGGAAGGATTTGAGGTTGATCAAGTTGGTGGTGCTGCTGGTGTCCATGATGAGATGCTTGATATTTATGTGGAAGTTCTGGATGATGATGATGCTCATGATGGGGAGAGAGCTAGAGACATGTTTGATGTTTTTGGTGCGACTGATGATGAAGGGAATGATTTTGAAGGGTTTGATGAGGCGGAGATTAGACGTTGTGATCGTGGTGGTGATCGTGGTGGTGATCGTGGTGGTGATGTTGATGATGCCGACATTTCTGATTATGACACTGATGACAGCGATTCCGATGAGGAATGGTCGAAGGACCTGCATCAAATTCCAGCCCAGATCTTTTCGGGCCCTCCTCCTGGACCTACTACAAATTTAGGACCAGATAAGAAGGAGCTAGATTTTTTCCCCCTTTTCTTTTCTGCACCATTGATTAGGATTTTGGTTGAAGAGACCAATCGCTATGCCACGCAGCGACTGCAAGCAAATCCAAATCTTCCTCGTTGGAATCCAGTGTCTGTTTCAGAAATGAAGGTATTTTTAGGTATTCGTGTGTATGCGAGTGTGAACAACCAATGTAATCTTCGGGATTACTGGTCCACCGATGAATTGTATGGCAATTATCCAGTAGCGAAGCTTATGACGCGGCGACGTTTTGAGCAGATTAGCGTGAATTTTCATGCTAATGACCGGACCCTACACCTTCCAAGAGATGACCCCAACCATGACAAATTGTTTTTGATAAGACCGGTGTTGGATGAAATTTTGGATCGATGTTTGCATTTGTATAATCCCCTTCAGAATTGTTCGGTAGACGAAGCCATGGTCGCTTTCCGTGGTCGTCTCGGGTGGATCCAGTTCATGCCGAAGAAGCCTACGAAGTATGGAATGAAGGTATGGATGAGGGCTGATCCCGTGAATTGGTATTGTAATGAATTTCAGGTGTATACTGGGCGAGTGATTCGTGAGGTGGCTGAGAGAGGTTTGGCTTCTCGTGTGGTGGTTGATCTGACCCGTAGGCTCGTTGGTTGTTCGTATATTGTAACTATGGACAATTATTTTAGTGCTGTGGATTTGTTTGCGAGGTTGAAGAGAGAGAGGGTGCTTGCTCGTGGTACTGTGAGAGTGAATCGAAGAGGTTTACCACGTGCTCTCCTGGCAGAGACGCGTGTGACGGACCCAAATAGTAACACGTCCCATATGATAACATTGTTACCTGTACCACTGAAAAAAGGGTCATCGCGCGCGCACGTACGTGAATGTGTGCCGTGCATTTGCATGACCTGCAACTCTCTGTACTGTGAGTACGAATACTACGAGGGTTAATCAAGGTACTATAAGATAATTCGTTTTTCTGTTTAGAAAACGAAAAAAGCAAAAACGGAATATTGAGCAAAAACTGTTTCTGATTTGGTGAAAAATAACAGAAAAACAGACAAATGAAATATGTAAAATCAGAAAATTGAAAAACGAACCGTTTTTTCGTTTTACAGTCTTTTAATATTTCGTTTTTCTATTTTGTTGTTGAAAATAAGAAAATCAAACACCCTGAACTCGTTTCATATTTCGTTTTTCGTTTTTCCGTTTTCGTTCTGATAAAAGGAAACGAAATATTGAATTCGTTTCCCTTTTCCGTTTTATCCTTTTGCGATCACGAAACGGAATATTGAAGACTGCCCTCTACGTTAGTTTGTGCACAATGGGAGGAGCCAGAACAGAGACATTCCAAAGGGAAGAGAGGATACTCGTATACCGAGCAATGTAACGCTCTAAATTCATTATGACTGTATTCAACATATTATGCAGCTAATGTACGTCCCTTGCGCCCCCGCCCTTATCCGCTACTGCAGACCTGGGGGAGGGGGGCAGTGGCAAAGTAGAAGGGGACCAAAATTATTTCAGACTTTGGCAGACCCGATATTTTTTCCGTACGTCACGCAGACCGTGCGATTCAAAAAGCTACATCAATTTTGTACACGTCACGTTTACCAGCGATTTAGGCGGGGGGGTCGAGCCCCGTTCAAAAAAAAAAAAAAAAAAAAATCCTTGATCTGGGGCCTTCGGGCCTCTCTCCCTTGGCATTTATATCTGTTATGCCTTTTAAACAGGCGCGTATCCATTGATTCGCACCCTGGGGGCCAGACGTGATTTTGTGCCCCTGGTTACTTTTTTAAAATGGCGCCCCCCCCCCCCCTCTCCAGGCACATAGTGCCTACGCCTTAAATGCATTTTGAAGGATTTCAGAGAAGCATTTATCTGAAACCCCTTTGAAAGTTAAATACTTTTTGGGGATTTAATTAAGCCTACATGAACAGTTAGACCGCAGCGTCCGGAAAAGACGCTTATTTTACGAAAAACGTATTCATGCCCGAAACGGTTTTATGAATATTCATGAGGCAGAAGGGGGTAAATGGAAACTGGCGCTGATCTCTCATTTCTGCATGGATTTCAACACTTTTGTTGAATATTATTTTTTCAATAGTAAAATTATCTATTTCTTACATTATCTAAGGTGTCAGATTGAGAGAACATTTGGAAATGTACGTTTGCAAATTGGTCGCGGTTAAGAACACTTTTAGTGATGAAAAAGGGCATAAAAAAGGTAAGTTAATTATCTGAGCTACCAAATTTTTAAAGCTCATTTTGAGCGCTAACTCTCCAGCGATATTCACAAGAAACCATTTGGAAATTCATTCTTGGTACCAGTCAGGATCGAGGCAGATGTAAGACGATGCAGATATATTTTCTATAAAAAAATAGCGAAGGTTACCAAGAACACGGCGACCGTAAATGGAGCGCTGTGATTGGTCTGCGGTCACGCTCGTACCATACGTCACACATATTATGTCGTCTGCTCGCTGAGCTGGACACGAGTACGAGTGTGCATAATAATTTGAAATCGGACGCCATTCAAGAATAGAAATTACAATTGAAACCCACTTTCGTTAAACTTTCTGTCTAAACCATTTTGAATATATATACAGGCACTATGATAGAAAACCAAAATTGTTTAATACATGAAGTATATTCACAGAACTATGGGTATATTTGCAATCGACAAGTGCACATTTTTTCTTCCAAACTCTCCCATACGTTCATTTTCATGTAAGTTAATCAAAATGATATCCATTCAAAATATGTCAACGGAGTTTGCACTTGTTCTTATACAAGTTTATTTTGTCAAAATATCATAAGAATACGGTAGTCAAATATGGTAAACCCTGAAATAAATGATAATTCAAGATGACAAGCAAGCCTGATGAAAATTGTTTCAACGGTTTATTTTGTTGAAGCGTAGCTGTGTGCATTGAGAATGTAATCCCTTAGACAGGTGTCATTTCATCTTTTGAACATCCTGTCAATTGGATCTTATTCCATTTTAATTTGAATTTGACTAATGTCCAGTTGATCTTAAGTTTGTGATACCAAAGGCTGAAGTCTTTTGAGGATGAAGATATGCAAGACCGAACAAAAATGAACCAAGAGCTTCAGATTTTTTTTTTTTTTTTTTTTTTTTGTTTATTTATTTATTTCTATTTTATTTTATTTTTTTTTTTTGGGGGGGAGGGGGGGGGGCGGGAAGGAGGGGCCAGGAACAAAACCCTTTCAAAGAATCAATTTGTCTCCCCCAAAAAAAACAAACAAAACAAACAAACAAACAAAAAAAAAACAAAAATAAAAATAAAAACAAAAAACAATACAAAAATAAAGGAAAAGGCTGAACCTGTCATTTTTTCCAAAAACTCAATTAAAAAAAGGGGGAAAAAAAAGAAAATCATTACATCCAGGTTCTCAGATAACAGACAACTCTGCCAAGCAGTACTAGTTTACATGTTACTTATCATAGGGTTCCCGTTTACATAAAGCTTGAAGATGATTCACAACTTTGCTTGCGATAAATTTCTGCAAAATGTTACGGGAACCCCTTGGTACCCTTTCCGTAAATCTCTCATTACAAATATCAATCTACTGATTATCACCAAAAACATCATGACCAGTGAACAACAGGATCACTCCACACACAATCACTGTAGTCCTACTAGCAATCCACTCAATATCACTGACCCATACTAACCTTAACCAGCATCACAACAACCTCTGACACAAAAATCACATTGACTTTAACATCAATATTAACACTTTATCAACAACACCGCTTCAATAAACATCAACAACACCACTAAAATTATTTACTAATAACCCTCACCATCACCGAAAACACCACTACATACAAAAACCTACAAAATTAATACAGACATCAAACAACATCCCTACTGCTATGACCATCACATGACCACCCCACTATCATCACCCAAAACAACACTAGAATCTCAACATAGTTCACTCCTATTATAATGGTGTATTCAGGATTTATACAAAAAAAAAAAAAAAAAAAAAAAAAAAAAAAAAAAAAAAAAAACTGTCCTCATTATATTTGGAGTAGACTGCATTATCAGCAATACCACCAAAATCATTATTTTCGATTATAGGCTACCAATGTAACTAAAATCTTTGACAAACCCACTACCATCACTGTCAACACCAACATAAACAACAACATCATCAGTAGTACAACCAAACTACAAAACATGAGGCATTAAAATTAACATAACCAGTTCTGGACATACCATGAAACAATTGGAATTAACACCCGTGATATTAAATAAAAGGATCCATTATTTAAAAATGAAAATGCTCACTTTAGTATTTTATAACATTGCCATGATGGTATTATAAAGGCCTACTCCACTACAAAAATATCAAATTAAACTGTTGGGTAATAAATTATTTGCCCACCTAAACCTTTGATTCTAATTTTAAATATAAAACATTAAATTATTTAATCGAAGTAAATGTGGAGGACGATTAATATTCATTTGTACGTGAACGTACGATATAATCTGCTTTTTTTTTTGTTTTTTTTTTGGACAACTCCTTTACATATTATTTGCTAGATTGGGCTACGGTAAAAACTGACAATTTTTTTTTCCAGCTTAGAGGGTTTTTTTTCAACTTGAAACTTTCTGAAGTGCTGAACAATGCTACAGTGTAATGCACACTGGTTTAACAATACACTACGTACACTTTTAAATCTAGTTTGTAGATTATGGAGATTCGTTTAAAAAAAAATTAGATAAATTCTGCATCTAAATAAACGTGAAAACCTCAATGAGACGACAAAAAAAAAAAAAAAAAAAAAAAAAAAAAAAAAAAAAAAAAATCATCCAGTGATATGATTCCTACAATCAAAGGTGTCAATTTTGACTGCATAATAAGGCATGCATAGGAACGTCCTTGTACAATTTGGTCTATTATTGCGCTGAATCACCAGTAAAATGCTATCAAGAATTCTTCTTCCTCTGTGGTAAACTACACTGCTGGTGTAATATTGTACCATGAATACATTGAGAATGGAATACCACACTCGTCCACAGGCTGTTCTTCACACTCATAACTTGTTGTGGGTTTAATTTCTTTTTTCGAACACTTTGTTTCCTCGGCAAACCAAAAAAGGTAGATTATATCCATGGGTATGAGCGACAGTCCTGCAACAGCTCATTATACATCCATTAACACTTCGTTGTTGCCGTTTATACGTTCAAACGATTAAGAGAAAGTAGTTGTTGTAATGTTGAAGTCAAGCCTTCGGTTGTTGGAATTCCTGAAAGACAAAGTGAAAATACTAGATGTTAACACAATGCAGGAAAACAACATGAAGTATCCAAGACATGTTGTAAATTACTCGTCTCGAGTAGGTCTATGACTCTGACATTGACAAGTGACATGGAATGATATATAGATAGATTCCTACACAGTCAGAATTTCTATATAAATTCTGAATGAATGCTGATTAAAAATAGTTTTAAAATAAGATAGGGGTAGAATCTAGCAAAGCATGTCTAGACGTAGTCGTAGAATTGTGCAATCATTACCTTTCCATTAAATCATGAATATTATTGGGTCTGTATAACAGCAATTTTTGGGGTGGAGCGTTCGATGCTAGTGGGAATTCTTTAAATCAAAGTTAGCTAAAAAGTAAAGGTAGACTGGGGCGGTGGGGCCGAAGTTACATGTCCAATAATAAAATAAATTTTACATGACATGATTTGCTTAGGTTGGGACTGAACACAGAACAGCAGGGCACGGCTGAAACACGGCCACTGCACTGGAAAATGCTAGCCCAGTGGATTCGGGCTTCTGCACAGGGCTGTTTACCCCGTAGAGCGGAAGTGTAGTCCCAATTCCACGGATTTTTGCCCAAATACGTAAACGATACTTCATATTTTTTTCATAGAAAAAAAAATGAGCTGCCAAATTTGTTTAGTTCTTTGTCACCGCTCACATCTTAGCAATACGATCATCGACTCCATTTCAATTTTTAATTTTGGTACCAGTCAGGATCGAAGAGGATGTAAATAAGGTCAAAAACAGTAAAATAAGTTGATCAAAATATCATCAAACAATACCCCCATTTATAAATATCAAAATCCAAACTAAATTAATCATGTTACATACCAAAATCAAGAGAAGAGTCCGATGATTAACTTCCCACTTCGATTGTGTGCAGGTTTTGCATACATTGAGCTTGACATGATAGTTTGTTGACCCCATGAAAGTCCCCATGAAATCACATGGCGATTTCATAGAACGATACCCCAAATCTGGTATTTATATTTTTTTTCATAAAAGTTGCGATATCGCCTTATTATGGGGTGCACTGCGGTCTAATTGTGAAAACAAAACATTTAAAGCCTTTAAATTCACGTTGGTCGAGCGATAAGGGGGGGGGGGGGGGTGGGTAGACATGCTTTTTGTAGGGCCATCGGCAATCCAAAAGCTCATCACCCATAAGGTAGGGGTAAGGCATTACTTGGGTTGGTCATCGATCATGCATCTTAAACACGCGCGTATTCTGGGGGGGGGGGGCTTTCGGGGCCGGGCGCGCAGGGGGCGTCGAAAAGAGGGGAAAAGGGGAGAAAAAAAGGAAAAGAAGAAAAGAAAGAAGAAAAAGGAGGGGGAAAAAAAGAAAAAAGAGGGGGAAAATGGGAAGGAAAAAAAAGGAAAAAGAGGGGGGGGGAATAGGCAAAGAAAAAAGGGGCGCAATAATTTAACTTAAACTTTGGGGCGCCATTTGGGCGCCGATTCGATCTGAAATTTAGAGGGGCGCCAAATCATGGATACGCGCTTGATTAAAAAGCAAATACCCAGGGAGCAAGTAGGGTGGACCTCACATGTCGAGATATAAAAAGTAGTCCTATCTAGGATGATTGTATGGACCGTAACCAACATCGCTAGGGCGGACTACTCTTCAGATCAACTGCAGGAGGGTCCCTACAGGTGGGGGCGTCCAAAATAGCCGCCCCTTTTACAAAAATTAGTATTCTGAACAAAAATGGTTAAAGCAAAGTTTCAAATACATTGAGTTTGGTATCAAATTAACGATAATAAAATTTCCTACAATTTGGTACTATTTTCAATAAAAATTATATTCAGCAAAGGTAAAATTGTGAGTATTAAACTTGATTTTTCTCATTTTTTTTAAAAAAATAATTTGTATCTATTTATTGTTTTTTCCTCGTGTAATAATCATGTCAAGACCTGAAGCGCGAAACTTTTCAGAAATGTGCCTCAACGTATGAACAAGAGTATGTGAAAAAGACAAAGTAATACCCTTTTCCCATAAAAAGATATAACGCTATAAAGTTACGACTGCAATATAGGGACAAACGACGTTTTTGCCCCATTTATGTGGAAAACCCATACATACAGTCGTGTAATACCCTATTACAGTGCGCGCATATGCGCATGTGTAGGCCTATTGCACGGCGTGATCTAACAATTATTACATGAATATGCAAGTTTCCATTAAGGTGAATAGGAATGGACTTCTCGACCAATCTGTTGTGATTGGGGAGGGGATGGGGGGGGGGGGTCATAAAGACGGGACCAATTTTGGGGGCGGCAGATGTCAATATCATAATATTGTTTTTAATCAAATTAATGAAATTGTGCTTGTGCAATACGGTATATCGGTTGTTATTTGGCGTATGGAAAAGGGCTTCTATGGTGATTGCAGTCACAGATACGTTTGTTGGGTTTTATTTTGCTAAAGGTGGCCTTTCCAGTGAGTAGAGAGTGCACTGATAATATACATAAAGGCCGTGCACATGATTATCCAATCACATGAACAGTAGGCCTACATTATTGGACATAGTTAATTTGAGTAAACAATAAACAAGACGGCACAGATAATTCACATCCAACGAATAAAATAAAAAAACCATATGAGTTTAACAGAGTTATAAAAAATGTGTTGTTTGCCTATTTATACAGAAAACCACGTACCCCCAGGGGCCGAGGAGCCGGGGATGGGGCTGGGACCTGCAACCCCCACTTTTGTCAGTAAAAGTGTACAAAAGTCGCAAAAAAAAAAAAATGCATAGGGCTGCCTGGCGATTTTGAGCCTGTTCAGCCCCCCCCCCCCCCCAATTTTCCCCTCCCCAGTACGTGTACCTGACAATAGAAGTTTTTCTTACAGGCTGTGATCAAACAGATTTTGGATTATAAAATTTATATTATAAGGGTAATTCTAACAACCTAATATTATCATTATGATGGATTTATCAGTCAACATGTTGAGGTGATCTACAAACAGGGCCCACTTTGGGGCGGCAGTAAGATATTCTACGTATCAGGACATCTCCCCCGGAGGACATCTCCCCCGGGGACAACTCCCCCGGGGACAACTCCCCCGGAGGACAGCTCCCCCGGAGGACAACTCCCCCGGAGGACAACTCCCCTGAAAGACAACTCCCCCGGAGGACGACTCCCCCGCAGTACAACTACCCCGCAGGAGAAGTCCCCTTGAGGACAACTCCACCATTCTGGAGAACAGATTCACATGAACTCGTTAATTTTTGCTCCATTTGCGATTTTTTTTTTTTTTTATTTATTTATTTTTTTTTTACCGAAATACAAAATCTTTGGCATTTTTTTTTCCGCGAAGGGTGTTAACTGTAGAGGCGTACTGCTATTGGAACCGAATTTTATCGTCAAAAGAGAGAGAGAGATATCAACTTCAATCTTAAATCACCATAGGAAGATGATCTGATTAGATTTTAGAGTATGTAGGTCAATGGCCAGGCCCGTAACTAAGATTTTTGCGGGGGTTCGAAATCTGAAAAAAAAAAAA
The DNA here is from genome assembly GCA_940671915.1 of Paracentrotus lividus. Classification (NCBI taxonomy): domain Eukaryota; kingdom Metazoa; phylum Echinodermata; class Echinoidea; order Camarodonta; family Echinidae; genus Paracentrotus; species Paracentrotus lividus. The sequence continues at coordinate 55,649 of CALNVZ010002219.1, read as the reverse complement.
ATGATTCTTGAGCGCAAAGCGCGAGCCGAAATTTTTGACTAAAAATGACCCGAAGCAGTATATTTTTACTTTTATGGTTCTATTTTTGTTGTTGTTATTCTTTTACAAACGGTGACGATCATCTTTCGTTTAGCCCAAAAAAAAAAGAAAAGAAAAAAAAAAGGATTTTCAAGCGCGAATCGTCAAGTGGAAAATGTTAAATCACACCTCTTCAATTATACAAAAATACGCCATTACGCAAACGGTCTGTTAGCACAGTACCCGAGTAAACCCCCTTTTAGTAGGGTAACATCACATCACTTTTACAGAGCTTAATCTGGGGATTAAGATCGACTTAGCGCCAAGGAGGTCTCTGCCAGAGATAATCCAATTAAATTAATCCTCTTAATTAGCATATAACGGACCTGGTCCACTGACTCGCTTCATGCTACATGTTATATGGCCATGTACTTTGCATTGACATGATCATAATCAAGCACTATAGTTGCCAACATTGAATTCCAGCATTGGATATATTATCTCGATCTAGCTAAAATCACCAATTATTTCTCTTCAGTCACCCCCTCCACTTTGTAAAACGCTCCGCGCAAAGGCAGCACAATAATACATTTTACATGAAAATTGTATAAACAGAAAGCAAAGTATATGGTAACTTTATTTCCAATGACCATTGCATGAACAGAAGATTATTTACAATAATATTTTACAATGAAACAAAGAGTAGGCATAAATACAAAAATGATAGACAATTACCATTCTATTACGATTCATGATTACTATTTATCGAAAGAACTCGCCGTCAAAAATGTTTCGAAAATACATTCTTCATAAAGGAAAGATGGAGCTGGTAACAGGAATTAATTGTTGAGTTTCTTCTTATTTATTGGAAAAATACGTGGACTAAGGTGCCAGCATCATAAACCACTACCAACCCCCCGCCCCCGCTCCCTGTAAGACAATCATTTTTAATACCAAAACTTCTTATTTTTCAGAAGAACTTATTGCCAAAAACGTTTCGAAATAAATTCTTTATGAAAGAAAGACGGAGCAGATACAATTTCGAAATTAATCATTTAGTCGGCCCGTTTTTAATGTCAAAACTTCTTATTTATCGGAAGAACTCATTGCCAAAAACGTTTCGAAATAAATTCTTTTTGAAAGAAAGACGAAGCGGATAATATTGTGGAATTAGGTATTTAGTTTTGGATTGATAACGGGCGTTTTTAATACCAAAACTTCTTCTTTATCGGAAGAACTCATCGCCAAAAACGGTTCAAAATAAATTCTTTATGAAAGAAAGATGGAGCGGATAATATTGCGGAATAAATTGTTTAGTTTTGGATTGATAACGGGCCGTTTTTAGTACCAAAACTCTTATTTATGAGAAGAACTCATCGTCAAAAAAGTTTCGAAAGAAATTCTCTATATTCTTCATAAAATAAAGACGGAGTGGATATAATACAGAATGATATCAACGCGCCGTTCTTACTACCAAAACTTCTAATTTATCGGAAGAACTCGCCGTCAAAAATGTTTCGAAATATATTCTTCATAAATTAAAGACGTAGCGGATACAATAAATTTCGAAATTAATCACTTAGTTATAATATAACGGCCCGTTTTTAATATCAAAACTTCTTATTTATCAGAAGAACTCATTGCCAAAAACTTTCGAAATCAATTCTTCATGAAAGAAAGATGGAGCGGATACAATTCTGGAATTAATTGTTTAGTTTTGGAATGATAACGGGCCGTTTCTAGTACCGAAACTTTTTGTTTTATCGAAAGAACTCGCCGTCAAAAACGTTTCGAAATACATTCTTCATAAAATAAAGACGTAGCGAATTCAATTTCTGAATTAATAATTTAATTATAGATTGGTATAACGGCCCGTTTGTAATTCCAAAACTTCTTATTTATCGGAAGAACTCATTGCCCGGATGTAAAAGTGATGCGATGTTTTACCCAATACCCGAGTAGCAGTGGCAAAACCACTACCACCCCCCCCCCCCCCCCCCCCCCCCGCTCCCTGTAAGACAATCGTTTTTAATACAAAAAATTCTTATTTATCAGCATAACTCATTGCCAAAACGTTCGAAATAAATTCTTTATGAAAGAAAGACGGAGCAGATACAATTTCGGAATTAATCATTTTGTTATAGAATGATATAACCGCCCGTTTTTAATGTCAAAACTTCTTATTTATCGGCAGAACTCATTGCCAAAAACGTTTCAAAATAAATTATTTTTGAAAGAAGGACGAAGCGGGTAACATTGCGGAATTAAGTGTTTTTTTTTTTTTTGGATTGATAACGGGCCGTTTTTAGTACCAAAATTTCTTCTTTATCGGAAGAACTCGCCGTCAAAAATGTTTCGAATTATATTCTTCATAAAATAAAGATGGAGCGGATACCTTTTCGGAATTAATTAATTAGTTACAGAATGATATAACTGATATAACGCCCCGTTTTTACTACCGAAACGTCTTATTCATTGGAAGAACTCGTCGTCAAAAATGTATCGAAATATTTTCTTCATAAATTAAAAACGTAGCGATTACAATATCGGAATTAATCATTTAATTATAAAATGACAACGGCCCGTTTTTAATACCAAAACTTCTTATTTATCAGAAAAACTCATTGCCAAAAACTTTCGAAATCAATTCTTCATGAAAGAAAAATGGAGCGGATACAATTTTGGAATTAATTGTTTAGTTTTGGAATTATAACGGGCCGTTTCTAATACCGAAACTTCTTATTTTTCGGAAGAACTCGCCGTCAAAAACGTTTCGAAATACATTCTTCATAAATTATAGACATAGCGGATTTAATTTCGGAATTGATAATTTAATTATAGATTGATATAACGGCCCGTTTGTAATACCGAAACGTCTTATTAATAGGAAGAACTCATTGCCAAAAACGTTTCGAAATAAATTCCTTTTGAAAGAAAGACGGAGTGGATAATATTGTTGAATTAATTGATTAGTTTTGGATTGATAACAGGCCGTTTCTAGTACCGAAACTTCTTATTTATCGGAAGAACTCGCCGTCAAAAAATGTTTCGAAATACATTCTTTATAAATTAAAGACAAAGCGGATTCAATTTCGGAATTGACAATTTAATTATAGATTGATATAACGGCCCGTTTGTAATACCGAAACGTCTTATATTATAGGAAGAACTCATTGCCAAAAACGTTTCGAAATAAATTCCTTTTGAAAGAAAGACGGAGTGGATAATATTGTTGAATTAATTGTTTTGTTTTGGAATTATAACCATGATAACGGGCCGTTTCTAGTACCGAAACTTCTTATTTATCGGAAGAACTCGACGTAAAAAAAATGTTTCGAATTACATTCTTCATGACGTAGCGGATTCAATTTCGGAATTAATAATTTAGTTATAGATTGATATAACGGCCCGTTTTTAATACCAAAACTTCTTATTTATCAAAAGAACTCATTGCCAAATGAGTTCGAAATCAATTCTTCATGAAAGAAATATGGAGCGGTTATTGTGGAATTAATCATTTAGTTATAGAATGATATAACCGCCCGTTTTTAATGTCAAAACTTCTTATTTATCGGCAGAACTCATTGCCAAAAATGTTTCAAAATAAATTCTTTTTGAAAGAAGGACGAAGCGGGTGACATTGCGGAATTAAGTGTTTACTTTTGGATTGATAACGGGCCGTTTTTAGTACCAAAATTTCTTCTTTATCGAAAGAACTCGCCGTCAAAAATGTTTCGAATTATATTCTTCATAAAATAAAGATGGAGCGGATACCATTTCGGAATTAATTAATTAGTTACAGAATGATATAACGCCTCGTTTTTACTACCGAAACGTCTTATTCATTGGAAGAACTCGCTGTCAAAAATGTATCGAAATATTTTCTTCATAAATTAAAAACGTAGCGATTACAATATCGGAATTAATCATTTAATTATAAAAATGACAACGGCCCGTTTTTAATACCAAAACTTCTTATTTATCAGAAAAACTCATTGCCAAAAACTTTCGAAATCAATTCTTCATGAAAGAAAGATGGAGCGGATACAATTCTGGAATTAATTGTTTAGTTTTGGAATGATAACGGGCCGTTTCTAGTACCGAAACTTCTTGTTTTATCGAAAGAACTCGCCGTCAAAAACGTTTCGAAATACATTCTTCATAAAATAAAGACGTAGCGGATTCAATTTCTGAATTAATAATTTAATCATAGATTGATATAACGGCCCGTTTGTAAATCCAAAACTTCTTATTTATCGGAAGAACTCATTGCCGAAAACGTTTTAAAATAAATTCTTTTTGAAAGAAAGACGGAACGGATAATATTGTGGAATTATTTGATAGCGGGTCGTTTCTAGTATTGAAACTTCTTATTTATCGGTTCAGAACTCGCCGTCAAAAACGTTTCGAAATACATTCTTCATAAAAGAAAGATGGAGCGGATAACGGGAATAAATTGTTGAGTTTCTTCTTATTTATCGGGAAAAATGCGTGGACTAAGGTGCCAGCATAAAGGAGGGATGAGAACTGGTGACGTTCACCTTCTCATACACTGGACTTCACACCCACCCCCCCCCCACCCGACTTTTGGTTAATTATACACGTTAAAGAGTCCGTGCTGGTGCGGTGACGTCATTTTACCCAAGTTCATGAAGTTGCCCGGATGTAAAAGTGATGCGATGTTTTAAGCAAAACCTGAGTAGTAGGGTTTAGGCACGTTAGGCGAGGCCCATTACGTAATCCCCTTTAGCTCGAAACAAGGCACACCGCTCCGCTGGAGTGATGACGTAATGGTTTACTCAAGTTAACCGGATGTAAAAGTGATGCGATGTTTTACCCAATACCCGAGTAGCAGTGGCAAAACCACTACCACCCCCCCCCCCCTCTCGCTCCCTGTAAGACAATCGTTTTTAATACAAAAACTTCTTATTTATCAGCAGATCTCATTGCAAAAACGTTCAAAATAAATTCTTCATGAAAGAAAGACGGAGCAGATACAATTTCGGAATTAATCATTTAGTTATAGAATGATATAACCGCCCGTTTTTAATGTCAAAACTTCTTATTTATCGGCAGAACTCATTGCCAAAAACGTTTCAAAATAAATTCTTTTTGAAAGAAGGACGAAGCGGGTAACATTGCGGAATTAAGTGTTTTTTTTTTTTTTTTTTTTTTTGGATTGATAACGGGCCGTTTTTAGTACCAAAATGTCTTCTTTATCGGAAGAACTCGCCGTCAAAAATGTTTCGAATTATATTCTTCATAAAATAAAGATGGAGCGGATACCATTTCGGAATTAATTAATTAGTTACAGAATGATATAACTGATATAACGCCCCGTTTTTACTACCGAAAAGTCTTATTAATTGGAAGAACTCGCCGTCAAAAATGTATCGAAATATTTTCTTCATAAATTAAAAACGTAGCGATTACAATATCGGAATTAATCATTTAATTATAAAATGACAACGGCCCGTTTTTAATACCAAAACTTCTTATCTATCAGAAAAACTCGTTGCCAAAAAACTTTCGAAATCAATTCTTCATGAAAGAAAGATGGAGCGGATACAATTTTGGAATTAATTGTTTAGTTTTGGAATTATAACGGGCCGTTTCTAATATCGAAATTTCTTATTTATCGGAAGAACTCGCCGTCAAAAACGTTTCGAAATACATTCTTCATAAATTAAAGACATATCGGATTCAATTTCGGAATTGATAATTTAATTATAGATTGATATAACGGCCCGTTTGTAATACCGAAACGTCTTATTTATAGGAAGAACTCATTGCCAAAAACGTTTCGAAATAAATTCCTTTTAAAAGAAAGACGGAGTGGATAATATTGTGGAATTAATTGTTTAGTTTTGGATTGATAACAGGCCGTTTCTAGTACTAACAGAGTATTTTATATTTCCAAATAATCTTCTTTTCAGGAAATCCCGTTTTTTTCACGAAAAAAACGAGATTTCCTGAATTTGCCTTTAAAAAACGGAATTTCCTAAAAAAAGGATTTCCAGGATGTTCTGGAAAAAAAAACTGTTTTCTTGTGTTTGATGGATTTGCTTATTCTCAAAGACAACTGAGCTCAGATGTGCATTAATTTTGTATTATCATGGAGATTAACTTGCATTTCATCATGAGGACTTTTGCGTGCTAGAATTTTTTCTCACCACTCGTAAACCACTTATCACCACCAATATAAACACGCCCCTCTTTCCAGCTCATTCAGCTCAGACGTAAGCATTCAAACTTACAACCATATTGCAAACCAAAAAGCTCATCATGAAAGAAATGAAAGAAATAAACATCTACATCCGTATGAATTACTAAAGTTCCAACGGGAAACAATATGATTTTATTGTTTATACCAAATGTTGTACAAGTAATGCAGTGAAGTCAAGTAATATTATTTTCTAAATTATGTTGAAATAAAACTTTAAAAAAATTTGAACACAATAAAGAGAACTGTTCTATCGTCGATAAGAACGCATTGTGGAAAATCAGCTCAATTTCGGATTATCCCCATTGATACAAACAAATTTGTTTGGTAGATCATGGGGACAACAATTCTTGTCCCTTTAGACAATAATTCATGAATAGAAACACCTCTGTTTGGTAGGTCATGGGGACAAAAATTCCGGTCCCTCTAAAACAAGATTCATTTATTACAAACACCTCGGTTTGGTAGGCCATGAGGACTAATTACTTGTACATTTAGAAGGAATCATTGATAGGACTTGTCCCTTTATAAAAAGAATTATTGATAAAAACACCTCTGTTTGGTAGGTCATGAGGACGAAAATTGTGGTCCCTTTAGAGAATCATTGATAGAAACACCTCTGTTTGGTAGGTCATGAGGACGAAAATTGTGGTCCCTCTAGAGAATCATTGATAGAAAGACCTCTGTTTTGGAGGTTATGAGGACGAAAATTGTGGTCCCTATAGAGAATCATTGATAGAAACACTCTGTTTGATAGGTCATGAGGACGAAATTTCTGGTCCCTTAAAAAAAAAAAGAATCATCGATTACAAACACCTGTTTGATAGGTCATGAGGACTAACTACTTGTACATTTAGAAGGAATCAATGATAAAAACACCTGTTTGGTAGGTCATGATAAGAACGCATTGTAAAAAAAATCAGCTCAATTTCGGATTATCCCCATTGATACAAACTTTGTTTGGTAGATCATGGGGACAACAATTCTTGTCCCTTTAGACAATGATTCATTAATAGAAACACCTCTGTTTGGTAGGTCAAACATTGTGAAAAGAACGCATTGTGAAAAATCAGCTCAATTTCGGATTATCCCCATTGATACAAAGAACTTTGTTTGGTAGATCACGGGGACAACAATTCTTGTCCCTTTAGACAATGATTCATTAATAGAAACACCTGTTTGGTAGGTCATGGGGACGAAAATTCCGGTCCCTTTAAAACAAGTTTCACTTATTACAAACACCTCGGTTTCGTAGGCCACAAGGACTAATTACTTGTACATTTAGACGGAATCATTGATAGGATTTGTCCCTTTATAAAAAGAATCATTGATTGACACCTCTGTTTGGTAGGTCATGAGGACAATTTTTTTTTGTCCCTTTCGAAAAAGAATCGATAGAAGCAACTCTGTTTGGTAGGTCATGAGAACGAAATTTCTGGTCCCTTAAAAAAAAAGAATCATCGAATACAAACACCTGTTTGATAGGTCATGAGGACTAACTACTTGTACATTTAGAAGGAATCAATGATAAAAACACCTCTGTTTGGTAGGTCATGATAAGAACGCATTGTAAAAAATATCAGCTTAATTTCGGATTATCCCCATTGATACAAATTTTGTTTGGTAGGTCATGGGGACAAAAATTGTGGTCCCTATAGAGAATAATTGATAAAAACACCTCTGTTTGGTGGGTCATAAGGACGAAAATTGTGGTCCCTATAGAGAATCATCGATAGAAACACATCTGGTAGGTCATGAGGACGAAAATTGCGGTCCCTTTTGAGAATCATTGATAGAAACACCTCTGTTTGGTAGGTCATGAGGACGAAAATTGTGGTCCCTGTAGAGAATCATTGATAGAAACACCTGTTTGGTAGGTTATGAGGACGAAAATTGCGGTCCCTTTAGAGAATCATTGATACAAACACCTGTTTGGTAGGTCATGAGGACGAAAATTGTGGTCCCTTTTAGAAAATCATTGATAGAAACACCTGTTTGGTAGGTCATGAGGACAAAAATTGTGGTCCCTTTAGAGAATTATTGATAAAAACACCTCTCTTTGGTAGATCATTAGGACGAGAATTGTGGTCCTTATAGAAAATTATTGATAGAAACACCTCTGTTTGGTAGGTCATGAGGACGAAAATTGGGGTCCCTCTAGAATATCATAAATAGAAACGCCTCTGTTTGGTAGGTCATGAGGACGAAAATGGTGGTCCCTCTAGAGATTCATTGATAGAGAGACCTCTGTTTGGTAGGTCATGAGGACGAAAATTGTTGTCCCTCTAGAAAATCATTGATAGAAACGCCTCTGTTTGGTAGGTCATGAGGACGAAAATTGTGGTCCCTCTAGAGAATCATTGATAGAAAGACCTCTGTTTTGGAGGTTATGAGGACAAAAATTGGGGTCCTTCTAGAGATTCATTGATTGGCTGTGAGGTTTGGCTGTGAGGTTTTGGAATCGCCAAAGTCATAAGAAATTGACACAATTCTGCTTAGAATCACATGCATATATAAGGCAACACAAATATTCATCTTAAATAGGATAAAGAATCACATTAAAATAACAGGAAAGCTCACAATAATTGCCTTCTTTCCCACCATATTCGAGTCTCTTGTAACAGTGTATTCATTTCCAAAGAAATATTCGTAACTAATCTGAGCGGGGAAAAAAAAAAAAAAAAAAAAAAAAAAAAAAATCATCAATAAAAACATCTGTTTGGTCAGCCTTAACCCTCAAAAGACGGGGGGAGGCCGTCATGGCCCCCCCCCCCCCCTCGACATTTTCCGCGACCACTCCGCCACGCGAAATATTTTGATCGCGCTGCTCGCTGACTTTATACTTTCAAGTCTTGCGCATCTTTTGAAACCATTTTTCGCGAAAATCGGTCGTACTGTTACGACGCTGCACGATTTTCAAAAATATCCGTCAGACCGAAAATGGCTCAAAAACGTGATTTTGTGTGCAAAGTCAATGCAAATTGAGTTTTCTCACCTAATTCATAAAGATGTGATTATTTTCACTTTTATTGGCTGAAATCAATTTATTTTATCATAATTATGTTTCAAAATGTTTCTTCAATAATTTTTGTGAAAAAAAACAAAGAAATACACAAGAAATTCATAAAACAATAAAATACATAAGAAATTGATATCGATACGAGAATTTTTTCAGAGTACAATTGTTAGGAATGCTATAAGAAATAATAATACACAAAATTAGCATTCTAGGGGCTATATTTTTTCCTAAAAAGCTAATTTTGTGAATTATTATTCCTTCTAGCATTCCTAATGATTGTACTAGGAAAAAATTATAGTATCAAAATTAATTTCTTATGTATTTTATTGTTTTATAAATTTCTTATGCATTTTTGTTTTTTTGACCTTTTGTTTTTCTTTTTTTTTTTGCAAAAATTATTGAAGAACCATTTTCCAGCATAATAATGCTAAAATAAATTGATTGAAGCCAATGAAAGTGAAAATAATCATATCTTTATGAATAAGGTGAGAAAACTCCATTTACATTGACTTTGTACATAAAATCACGTTTTTGAGCCGTTTTTGGTCTGACAGATATTTTTGAAAATCGTGCAGCATCGTAACAGTATGACCGATTTTCGCGAAAATGGTTTCAAAAGATGTGCGAGACTTGAAAGTATAAAGTCAGCAAACGGCAGAATCAAAATATTTTTGGAATGGTCGCCGAAAATGTTGAGGGGGGGGGGGGCATGATGCCCCACCCCCAACTGTTTTTTGAGGGTTAAAGATCCTGAAAGGAGTAAATACAATCTTGCATCGATGGAGAGCTTAGTAGGCAAAGAATAAAACACATAGAAATAAAACTCAATTTTGATATCATTATTCATAAAAAAGATGATCAAACCTCAACCTGACTGCCCCCTCCAAAACAAATGAAAACATAATGACAATAGACCACTTGTGTGCGGAGGGTCTATTGTTGTGAAATAAAAGGGCAAATCTAATAATGCCGGGCTGCCAGAGTGACATAGCATTCCATACACATCCTTTGAAGTCACTCACCAAAGCAGCAATTCATGGCAATTTGGAAGAAGACAAACACTATTTTTGAAGCACCAAATTTTGTATGTTTCGAACAGAAACACTCCAAAACAGAGGTCTTTCTATCAATGATTCTCTAGAGGGACCACAATTTTCGTCCTCATGACCTACCAAACAGAGGTGTTTCTATCAATGATTCTCTAAAGGGACCACAATTTTCGTCCTCATGACCAACCAAACAGAGGTGTTTCTATCAATGATTCTCTAGAGGGACCACAATTTTCGTCCTCATGACCTACCAAACAGAGGTGTTTATATCAGTAACTCTTTTTATAAAGGGACAAGTCCTATCAATGATTCCTTCTAAAAGTAATTAGTCCTCATGGCCTACCAAACCGAGGTGTTTGTAATAAATGAATCTTGTTTTAGAGGGACCGGAATTTTTGTCCCCATGACCTACCAAACAGAGGTGTTTCTATTACTGAATCATTGTCTAAAGGGACAAGAATTGTTGTCCCCATGATCTACCAAACAAAGTTTGTATCAATGGGGATAATCCGAAATTGAGCTGATTTTTCACAATGCGTTCTTATCGACGATCGAACAGTTCGTTCTCTTTGTTGGGTTCAATTTTTTTTTAATTTTATTTCAACATAATTTAGAAAATAACATTACTTGACTTCACTGCATTACTTGTACAACATTTGGTATAAACAATAAAATTATATTGTTTCCCGTTGGAACTTTAGTAATTCATACGGATGTAGATGTTTATTTCTTTCATTTCTTTCATGATAAGCTTTTTTGTTTGCAATATGGTTGTAACTTTGAATACTTACGTATGAGCTGGAAAGAGATGTTTATATTGGTGGTGATAAGTGGTTTACGAGTGGTGAGAAAAAATTCTAGCACGCAAAAGTCCTCATGATGAAATGCAAGTTAATCTCCACGATAATACAACATTAATGCACATCTGAGCTCAGTTGTCTTTGAGAATAAGCAAATCCATCAAACACAGGAAAACAGTTTTTTTCCAGAACATCCAGGAAATCCTTTTTTTTTAAAAGGAATTTTAGGAAATTCCGTTTTTTAAAGGCAAATTCAGGAAATCCCGTTTTTTTCGTGAAAAAAACGGGATTTCCTGAAAAGAAGATTATTTGGAAATATAAAATACTCTGTTAGACCCACTTGCGTGCGGAGGGTCTATTGTTGTGAAATAAAAGGGCAAATCTAATAATGCCGGGCTGCCAGAGTGACATAGCATTCCATACACATCCTTTGAAGTCACTCACCAAAGCAGCAATTCATGGCAATTTGGAAGAAGACAAACACTATTTTTAAAGCACCAAATTTTGTATGTTTCGAACAGAAACACTTCCTAGGTGGTCAATGAACAAATTTCAATCTGGAATTGTTGAATTGTGTAGCTTATTAGCTTTCGTTAGATGTATGATTTTGCTATTTCATATTTCAGTCCGGTCGGGGTCTTTAACCACTTGACTGCTGCATGGTGCTAGTTGCACAGTACTACGAGTATGACCAAAGCAGACAAAGCTCAGACAATAGCATGATCATGTAATACTACATGGTCCGCGCACAAACGGCAAGCACTTTTTATTATGTGGTACGCAGCCAAGTGGTTAAGGTATGTAGTAACATTAAATGATATTCAAATCACATTTAATTCGATTTAGCTTTTTTGGCAAACATAATTATAAACACTTAGGTCAGTCTGGTATCTCTTCAAAATTGCAAGCAATTGCTTGCTTTACCTTCGAGATATCAATGATTTCATACTCAAATTTTAAAAACCTTTTATGAACCTTTTATAAACCTCTTCCACATAGTGCAACATACACCCGTTTCCTGTTGTATAGTCCCCGTCCATAGCGGCCTGTTGAGCTTGTAAAGGAGGGGTAGTAAATTAACTGGTGTTCGTATGTATGCTTGGCATTGTTTGTTACACTGTTTTAAACTAGTAAATGACTTCCATTTCACCTGAAACTTTCAGTATTTTTTTTTACTGTTGGAGCAATATACCGGTAGTTTTATTAAAGGGGAATCCAACCCAAGGAGAGAATTAATCTTACAAGAAAGAGAAAAATGAGAGGAGCAATCTAGAAAAGGTTTTTATCAAAATCGGTTATAAATTAAGAGAGTTATGGAAGTTTAAAAAGTCTAGTTGTTCCGTCTATGGGGATCCTCAAATTGGCATCATCGGCTTCAAAATGGCCGATCTTATGGACAACTCTCCATTCATTTTGTACACAAATTTTCAGATTTTCCCCATTTTCTTTCGAAATATATCTTACCTCCTTTTGAGCTCAACATATGTTGTGTGAAATAGATTTTCCCATGACCTATTTTGAGCTCAGAAGTAAAGAAGACATATTTTGAAAGAAAATGGGGAAAATCTGAAAATTTGTGTACAAAATGAATGGAGAGTTGTCCATAAGCTCAGCCATTTTCAAGCCGATGATGCCAATTTGAGGATCCCCATAGAAGGAACAACTAGCCTTTTCAAACTTCCATAACTCTCTTCTATATAACCGATTTTGATGAAACTTTTTTTAGATTGCTCCTCTCATTTTCCTCTTTCCTGTAAGGTTGATTCTCTCCTTGGGTTGGATTCTCCTTTAATCTTGATCTAATTGCTCTTGTTTTTGAAAATTACCAAATCATTTTAAGTAGGACAATAATAGTAATGTATACTTTAACCCTAATTGGACTGGGGGGCTATCATGGCCCCACCCTCAACATTTTCCGCGACCACTCCGCCGCGCGAAATTTTTGATCGCGCTGCTTGCTGACTTTATACTTTTAAGTTTTGCGCATCTTTTGAAACCATTTTCGCGAAAATTAGTCGTACCGTTATGACGCTGCAGAATTTTCAAAAAATATCCATCAGACCGAAAATGGCTCAAAAACGTGATTTTGTGTACAAACCCAGCTAGCACAAAAACATCTTTAAAACATCATGATGATGTTTGGCTAAACGTTATGAAAATATTTCATGCAAATGTTAAAATCATATGAAAATGTATGGTTTTAGATTTATCAGGAAAATGTTTTTATTACATTAGACTAAAACGTAATTAAAACATCATAATGATATTCGGCTAAACGTTATGAAAATATTTTTTTGCAAATGTTAAAATCATATGAAAATGTATGGTTTTAGATTTATCAGGAAAACGTTTTTATAACATTAGCCTTAAACGTAATTAAAACATCATTATGATATTCGGCTAAACGTTATAAAAACGTTTTTTTGTAAATGTTAAAATCATATGAAAATGTACGGTTTTAGATTTATCAGGAAAACGTTTTTATAACATGAGCCTTAAACGTAATTAAAACATCATTATGATATTCGGCTAAACGTTATGAAAACGTTTTTTTGTAAATGTTAAAATCATATGAAAATGTATGGTTTTAGAATCATCAGGAAAACGTTTTTATAACATTAGACTTAAACGTAATGGCCGGTATTCTCGAAGCGTGACTAAAGTTAGTAGGCCTACTAAATTCGTATTTTGTCTCTGACGAAGATTCTGCTAGGATCGAAAGCTCAGGCTCCTTTTGACTTCAAATTCGTATTTAGTTACCCTTGCTATTCACAAAGGCTAACTAACTCAAGTTGAGATAGTGAGGGTGATTAAATACGTCATCACCTCACTAACTTTAGTAGGGGTACTAACTTAATCCCCTCTACGTAGAAATATACGTTAACTAAAGTTAGTTAGCTATTCACGAAGGGTGATTAAAGTTAGTAGGCCTACTAAATACGTCATCGATGCACTAAATTCGCCCAATATTTAGTCAGCTCAGAGGGGTAGTCTAACTTATCGTCTGACGTTGATTCCGATGCGGTAATTTCACTTTTTTCGGTGAGTATGATATTTTATGTATTTTAATTCATTACGGAACTATTAAGACACGGTATTTTTACAATGGAAATAAATTATATTCTGTAAGATTCAACCTGACCGTGTTTAAAACGTCAATTATTGTGACATTTTTTTAACCATCGCAACAATAGTCCCACCTGTTCAGATTTACGCATAAGTTGTGAAGGACTCGACTACACCGATTTCCGGAGAATATTTGTTATGGATTTTCAGTGCACTGTAACTTGAATTTTAACCCGAAAAATAACAATATACTCTTATGTTTGGAAACTATAGTGTCCACTGGATGTGTTTTTATTTCATAAGCTAGCTTAAGAAACCGAAGATAGACCTAAGGCTAGGCCTAGTTCTTTGATCACTCTTCCAACTTCAAGACAAAACTCTTTTGTTGTTGAGAACGACCTCACGAACTGTCGTAAGACCTGGTCCCGAGCTAATTTAGATTTAACGTTAGGTCTACATCACGCGAAAAAGCTTTGTTTAGCTAGCTGTAGACCAAATTACTCAAAGGATAAGGTATATTTTCCAATCATGGTCTTGTGTTCCAGAATCCGGTTCAGTTTGTTTTAGGCCTAACGTTAGATCTAGATTCTGAGCAGATCTAACATCTAGATCTAGATCTATCTATAAACTTACGCCTAGTTAGATCTGGATCTAACGTTAGATCTATGCCTATCTAAGTTAGTCTTCTAGATCCAAAAATGAAATAGATCTAGGCCTAGGACTAGATCTAGGGTCTACTCAATACACCTTACATTAGATCCTGACTCCTGAGATCTAACAAAATAACAGATTTCCTCTCACCCTCGGCGTAACTGTTAAAATCTATTTTTTATTTGGTCCGGGGGGGGTGGTGGGGAATGGCCCAAAATTGTATTATTAGATCTAGATCTAGCGTTAGACCCTTTTTTTTTGTTATGGTATCCCAAAAGGCCAAAGTAGACCCTACTCTAAAGTTCAAAAGAGTGTGTGTGTGTGTGTGTGTGTGTGTGTGTGAATGTTGTTGTTGTTGTTGTTGTTTTCGTTTTGTTTTTTGTTTTTGTTGTTGTTTGTTTTTTGTTTGTTGTGTTTGTTGTTGTGTTTGTTGGTTGTTTGTTTTTTTTTTTTGTTTTTTTTTTTTTTTTGGGGGGGGGGGTCCCTGGATTCCATGTACCCATCATAGGCTTAAACATCAGTTTTGTTTGTCTTATTATGTTAAATTTAATGATCGAGTTCGTCCCTAAGGGCCCAAATAATTAAGGTTAGGAACTAATTCCTGGATGTAATATGATTATTAGTAGATCCTACATTTGATTTTGTTCATTTCTAATTTCCATGCTGCTTTTCTAAAATGGTAGCTAGCATGTCATTTGGAAAGGTTCGACAAGATTAAAGCTATTGCATTTTTATGTTTAGTCTATATGAGGAGTCACTCTGTTCAACTGAAATTTTTAATATTTTCTTTCTCTGTCCAAAAATTTGGTTACAGGTTTTCAAAGGAAACTTCCTTGATGAGCAAATATTGTAAGACAGGAACTGGATAGGCTCATTCAAGACTATTGGCACTTCAACCACATATTCAAATCATTACTGAGCAGAGATTTTATACAGTCGGTAAGTTTGTTTTTGCTTTTATTTTGTCCTGTTTTTTTTTGTTAGATAATTAGTAAAGATTCACTTCCTGTATAAGCATACAGATATCTCTGTGTCAGGTGAGGGAAGTGGACATTATGTAATTTGGAATGTTGCAGCCTACATTTTAAATTCTTTTCAGCATTTGGTGGACATGAAAGCTCATAACTGTTATAAATTTGTGGCAGCCACGTAAATGGAAATATAAAATGGAATTTGTTGTTTATTATTTACAAGCATACAATACTAGTTTAAAAAATACAATTACTAGATTAAGCTGTAAAACAGTTTGTCCTACTTACAGTGGAGGGGGGGGGGGCAGGATTTGGAAACTAGAAGGGGCACAGGAAAAGTATGGTGAGAGGGCAGAAGGCGATTTTTTTTTTTTTTTTTTTTTTTTTTTTTTTTTTTTTTTTTTTTTTTTACACGATATAGGCCTAACTATTAACAAGTATGCTCTATGTGTGATTCAAAATAATGAGAGGGGGTGGGCGCCCCTTGTGCTCCGCCGTGCCATCCCTTTCATTGTTTCAAAAAAGAAAACAAATAAATACATTCTCTGGATTAATATTGTTAGTGTGGTCCTTATAAACAAATATGAATGTTTAAGGAATTTAAATGATTTTCTCCTAACACTGAGGTATTGTCTGTTTCTCTATTTACAGATTCACAAGGAAGATGCTTGACGTATCAGCCAGTCTTTACAAAATGGATACTGAATCTGGAGAGAACATCTAATTCCAAGCTATGAAGCGGCTTCTAGATTAGTTTAATTTATTATGAAGTACATGAACAAAAGAATGTTGAAATCTTGACGACAAATGTCACAGTGATACCATTTTTTGGTAGAATATACAGACATTTCAACAAAATTATATCGGAAATGAGATGCGAATGTGATTCTTACAAGTATTCTTACCCCCAAAATAAAAGAATTAAATTTTCCCCTAATTGCTAAACATAAATTACTATTAGATAAATTTTACAAATTACATTTGAAATCAAACTGTAAAGATTTTTTCTTCCTTTCATGGATATTTGATTTCTAGTTATCTATACTATTATCAGTTGCGGATTCAAGATTTGGAGTAAGATGGAAAATTGGAGAGGGACACACATTAATTGGACATTGTTTTATGATTATTTACATACCTATTTTGACCCACAAAGTGCACGAGCAGGGGTGGGGAAGAGAAACATATTTTTTGCATCCGCCATTGGAGAGTGCACCATCCTTTCTGTCATCTGGTATCCCATTTTTGTTTTTATTTATTTATTGTATTAATTAATTAATTTATTTATCTATTTATTTTATTTATATTTTTTTTTCTTAGATCGATAGATGCAAAGTACACTCCTGTTGTGAAAAGAAATAAAGGAATCTACTCAACTCTTGATTTTAAACATGAAACATATGTCTGTGTTTGAAGAGATCTAATTACAAGGATGTAATTTGCTGGGTCCTGTATCAGGACAATTACCCCCTGGACAATTACTCCCCAGGAAAACTACCCCCAGAAATAAAGGATTAGTTGTAGAGTTAGGGGGTAGATTTCAAGATGGAAATAGTTGTCCGGGGTAATTATCCATAAGTAAATTGTGCTAGGACCGTGCTGGGCACCTCCCTATGACATGAGTGGATTGTATTTCACTGTTATCATATATTGTACAAGAAGATAATTTAAAACGTGGGACAGAGAGAGAGAGAGAGCAGAGGCGTCAATTTGCTTCGAGAATTCAAAGCATGGGGGTTGGGGCGAGCCATTGTGTGTGAACAATGGCTCACCTCCCCCCCCCCCCCAATCCTTTGAATTCTCGAAGCGAATCGACGCTTCTGGGAGAGTGTGAGAGGGCAGATGAGATTTTAAGAGATAATTGTTGAAGGGTACTGCTTTAATCAATAAGCCTAGTAAGTTAAATGATAGATCACGAATTGTATTTAATTATAAATTGAGTTTATGGGCGAAGATATATGGGCCTACAAAGATGGAATGAGCAGTGTCATGACCAAGAGAGAGAGAGAGGGAGTAGCGAGGAAAAAGACGAGTGTGTGAGGGAGGGAAAAGTCCCGTACTCTTCATATATTATAATTAAAAATTATTAATATAGGTCTATCAGTCGCGCATTCAGAAATGGTTGGGGGGGGGGGTAGTCTGAAGCATTCTAGGTCATTCATCTAGATTTTTTTCCATTGAAAGGGGGAGGGGGGCAAAGGCCCCAAAATTTCTGATGTTAGGCACTTTTTTTCTTTATTATTGGTTTAGGGTGCAGGCCCGCCATTGCTTTATGGATCTGCGTCTGCCTTAATACTATTCAAAGACAGATTTAAAATAAAATAAAAATAAACAAGTCTACAAGTGTGAGTTATAAAGAATCATATTTTGCTCTTTTCTTTTTTAAAGATGTACGTTCCTCATAGTGTAGAGGGAGTTCAAAATACGTACGCGGTAACGAACTATGCAAGCTGCCCATTCACACCAACGATGTGCGACCCTTACGCAGTGGTCCAAAAACCGAAACCCCGAACGTCCGAAAAATTGCCGAAGTAATGATCCACAATCTACTCGGGTACCATTCGACTGCTGTTCGGAGTAGAATGGGTTAGCTCCGCCTACCTTATTCTCGCGATCGCTGCTGCTGCACGTGCATATGCCGTGTGTGCGTGTTTTATAGTTGCTGCAGCTTCGCTCGAACATGTTGTTGATGCCGATGCCAAAGTCAATCGTCGAGTGAAAATGGAGGAAAATGATATTCAGAAGAAGACAGGTTTCGTGAAAGTTAATATTCATGTTGCTCAACATGAATGGAAGCGGCAAAAGATTAAATTCTTACAAACTACATGCGTGGTTCAACGAGGAGATGATTGTTTTGCCCAGCACCTGCTAGACGTGCACGCTCGACATTGTCGTGACCAGAGATGCCAAGCCGAGACTTCAGGGGGCGGATCGTGTGGTTCAGGCACACATGCAGCTGCTACTGGCTCTAGCACTGCTTTATCAACATCACTTTCTGAACGCTTCAATCCCGCACATTCAGCCCCACCGACATCGACTTCGTCTTCCTCATCCACATCTTTGCCACTTCACCTGAGCCATGTTGACCGGAGACCAATCCCTCGACTGACTCCAATCAAAATACTTGGGTAAGTTAGATCTAACGTCACGAATCTAAATTAAAATAATACTATTTTATTAATAATAATAGTCTCGAATAGACTCGATCTCTAACTTACAATCTACCTAATGTTAGATCTAGATCTAGAGGTCTACTGCAAATAATCGAACCGCATGTCAACTTGTCATGTCATTAAATTCAACTTTCAAGTCTGTTCAACAACTGGATATGAAATTATAAGTAAGGCCTAGACCCCTATAGATGTCTAGGTTATTCCTTTTCATATTTTTGAAAATATTAATGTTGTGATTACAATTTCAAATATAAACTCAAGTCTAGGCCTAACTATACACAGCCCCGTTGCCGAAGGCGACGGGGCTGTACTTCCACCACCGCCATTTACAGCGAAATAATCAGCGATGATGAGCGCTCAGAAGATTATACTGGTCAATTTAATCAATCTAATGTTAAAATGTTGTTGTAAGGTTTTTATGATGTTTCACGCGTAACAACGACTAAAAATGAAAGTATATAAGAGCTTCTTGACTTACCAAATTGAATTTTCCGTTGGCCTTGTCTCTTCTCATAGTGTTGGTGCCATCGCTGCCATTTTCTATGACGTCATTTTACTGTGCGAAGACGTATGGCGAAGACAACGCACGCACGGAGAAATATACGTTGATGGACTCAATTTTCCTGTATTTTTCTACATTATTAGTTGATTACTTCATGTGAAACATTCGCAGATGTCACCAATTCGAGGAAAAATTTCAAAGATTTGATTCAATGTGAGTATGAATTCAAATAAGGTATTTTTGACCACGAAATTTGTGGTCATGTATAGATATTTTCAAAACTTCGCCAAATTTGTCTACTGGTTCGTCAGTTCCCGTCGCTTCGCGACGGGGGCTGGTCGGTTTAGTCTAGGCCTAGATCCTCTATGACTTATTTTAATTTTTAATCACCAACCTAACACTAGCACATCATGTAGCCTACGCTACGTGAAGTCATAATTTTGTAAGTAAAAAAAAGATTAACTTTCAATAGTAGATCTACTGATAGGAATAGTAGGCCTGTAACGATCAGAAAAAATGCATGACGCATGTCACCCTCTGGTCACAAAAACAGATTATTTTATCCGGTACCATTACTTGACGTCATCATCCGAAAGCAGTGACTGGGATTCTTATCAGTTTTTTTGGCCTTTTGAGAGACAATATCTCATTATGAATGTACTTGAATTGTTTAGTCTTTGACTACATTTTTGAAAAAGAAAATCAGCCCGCAAACTGATCTCAGTCATGTCTTTCGGATGGTGACATCATATGATGGTCCCATAATGCATCAGTGTGACATTATACGTCCCTGCGACGTTAACAGTAATTCCATGGCCTCCTATGTCACTGGCAGTGTACTTGCTGTTCTTGCTTTGAAACGAGTACTCATCACTTTCCTCCATTGAATTTGCCGAGTTGAACAAAACTTTATGCCTAAACAATGAATGAAACGTTCGCACCCTCATGCCCTTGAACTGAAAAACATGATTCTTCTGGTATCGATTTCAAACGTGCATATCTACGTGCATATAGATGTAATAATAAAAAAGTTCATTTCTTTGTCAAATACTTGCTTGGTCAACTCCCCGTTGCCATGCTGCCACTCCAAAGTAACTATTTTGTGGGGGAAAAGGTTTAACAACATTGTAGGCCTACCAACCCTAATAATATCGCTGACACATAACAAACTTTTTTTTAATGGAAAATTATATCCAACTTCAGTGAAACATGTAAGTGAAGCCAACTAAGGTTGATTTTTTATTGAATCATTCCAACCATAGGACCCAGCATCCACGCTTTCCTCAGCAGGATCAGGTACGCACCAGACCTACTCTGAGGCCAATGCCAGGACTTGCCCCGATGGAACAACCCATGTAAGTACTTTTAGGCCTTGCAGTAACAATATTTTTAAGGAGTTTTACAGGGGATTCAAATATCCCTTCGAGCAACTACATTTTGCAGAAAAGCAATAAATATGGCTATGGGCTTGGTTATTTTCCTAAGTGCTGAAAAGGCATCAGGTGTTGTTTGTGATTGTAAGCAACTTCTAACCTTTTTGCTGGACATTACACCGGGCGAGCAAAAAGGTACATAAAAAATTAGTTGGGGGGGGGGGGGGGGGTGGGGGATTAATAAAATTTGGCCGTCAGCAAGTTTGAAACATATTACCTGAGGGTAGGGTCAGGTCGAGTGATCAGTCGGCCCCCACCTTCCGCTGCCCCCCCCCTGGATTTGCGCCTGTTGAGGGGAAATATAATTGTGTTGCTACTTGGTAATAAACGTATTGAGTAGTATATAAGTAGGCTATCATTCCAATAGTCCTATATTTATATACACTGCTCTGAAGGTTGTATTATGATTTAGGAACTGGACCAGACTTTAGTAGTTTGAAGTGGGCTTTAAATAAAATGTTCCCCATCCATTTTTGAACATGTTTTTTCAATCTTCTCAATTTCCTAAACGTAGTTTTATCTCCCAAGATGTGCACTTTACCATACCATAATAATGCTGAGCAAGTTTAACTCTATCTAGGTGAACGTGCCCCATCCAAGTCCTGCCCCTACCGAAGGAAAAAATAAAATGTAAAAATAATTAATAATTAATCAATTGGATAATTAAAATATTAAAAAATAATTAATTAAAATTAATAAAGTTAGAAATTCACCTGTATCTGCTTGTACAATGTCTGTTCCATCTGTTCTAAATATCCTAATGGATACTTACATGTAGTTAAATTGTCTCCCAAGATGTGCACTTTCCCCATGCCATAATGCCTCTTGGATTCTTCAATATTTATTTCTCACACACCCTCTCCCTTATGTCCTTTACTCTTTGCAGAAGAAAGGGTCTTCAACAGCTCAGTGCCCAATCACTACATCATGACCAAGGATCTGAACGTTCTCAACATGATCACACATACTTCAGGTACACGTCAATGATACTCCCTGTTTAGGCAATTTCTTTAAAAATATGAAATCGTAGAAGAGTCCTCAGTTACATTTGGTGACATGAATACCAGTTTCTATCCGTGTCACAGAAAACACAATTGAAATCAGGTGAAAACAACGTGTTTGCAAAATAATAAAAGGTTTGGAAAATGAGATGCTGAGCCTGATTTAGTTGATTTAATGTCAATTGATTATCTTGATCTATCATCTTGCTTAATATTAATTATCTAATTAGGGGATTTTAGCAGTCTGAATAGCAAATATTTTGGTCTGCATGATTTGCGTTTGGGGTTATTGAGCAATATTGAAGAAAGCAAGAAATCTCAATATAGGCTACGTACACAAAATTTGCTGTGCCGTATCGTTCTGTATTCAACGTGCTATCAATGTGCGTATGTTGTTCACACAGTTCTGTTGTGATGTATGATGGGGGCAGGTATCTTAGTCAAAGCACTTTGTTTTCAATTGCCAAAAAATCATTCAATGTTTCATCTGCTGTTTTCTGCATTATGATTATAAAAGAAAATACTTATTATGTTGAACGGCTTTACTTCAAGGGATACTGAAATATTCCCCTCGTTTTGGCTTACAGGTATATTTCACTAATCTTTAATTCATGCAATATTTGCACTAGCTTGTGGAATATATCTGGTATCCCATTCTGAACCATTTAATGTAAAAAAAAATCTTGTTCATTGATATTGATCATAAAAAGTGAAGTTCTGTTAGCTTCAAACAAACGTTCATTTATTTTCCTTTCTAAATTACATGTAGGCGATCGCTGACGAGCACTGGAGAATCCAGCCACAACGCAAATGCCACTCAGTTTGGTGAGAAAAACTAAAAAGATAAATAAATAAATACATTTTTTTTTTTTAAATCTGATAAAAAGTGATTTGGTCCAAAAGCAGTTTGAATGCAAATTGTCATTAAAATCCCTGGATTGGTAATTTCCCTCAACAAAGTGTCATACAGTATCAATTAATTTTTATTCAAGGCTTTACATGTAAGAGTGAAATAAAAATATTCTGGGAGCCAATTTGAGAATCAAAATGTGATCAATGAGACCTTTGGAAATCTACGTCTATGTGTTTGGAAACACTGGGTTTTTATGCTCTTCTGTCATGAGATTGTAATCATTTGATCAAGACATTAAAAAAAAAAAAAGGAATTCTATTTGCACATTTGGGTTTCAGGCTTTTTACATTTTTTTTTTTTTATTTATATTTTTTTAAAGAAAAACTTACTGATATTATCCTGGTGAAATATGTCTTATGAAATGGATAATGAATAATATGTGTAAAACATAATGTTGTTATCCTTTTCATTTGTAGATCCTGCTGTAACATCAACCCCCGTTGGATATGAAGCACCACCAACTTCTGCTGTGACATCAACCCCGGTTGGACACGCAGCACCACCCACCTCTGCTGAGACATCAACCCCGGTTGGATACGAAGCACCACCCACCTCTGCTATGACATCAACCCCGGTTGGACTTGAAGCACCACCCACTTCTGCTATGACATCAACCCCGGTTGGACATCAAGCGTCATCCGCTCCTGCTGTAACACTTACTCCAGTTGGAATAGAGGCACCAGTCCCTTCTGTTGTCAAGTCAAAGAAGCGTCTCTTTCAATTAAACAGGCAGTCTGGAACCAGGTAGGTGAAATTCAGTAGGGTTTCATATGATAAAGCCTGACTTCTAAGTAACATATCTACACATTCAGGGCTAAATGATAGAAATTCCAACATATTTCTGGGTGTATATTCAGGGTATAGTTATTTTTATATACTTTTTTTTTTTTTTGTATACGGTCGTGTGTTATGAACTCGCCACCCAAATAGGGTGGTGCTGTTACGCTTTTTGCTATTTTTCAGCATTAATTTGTCAATATTTTCTAAAGTAAGAAAGTTTATGCAACAAATTTGATCTCATTTTGAAGCTATGTTACTGTGCTAGTTCCCTGTGAAGTTTCATTGTTCTAGGTAATATTCTGGCGAAGTTACAATGGTGTAAGTTTGGGACAGTAGGGGTGGTGCTGGAATCAGCGTCGACTGTACAAAGTCGATGGGAAATTTTACATTTTGTGGTTCATTTGGGGAAAACTTGAATTTCTCTGCCAAATTTTGGCTTATGACTGTGAATGTGGTACCAAACTGAAGCTTATAAACTGTTTTATACATGTACCATGAAATCACTGAACAATAGATTGATGTTACAATAGTACCCAGGAAGACTCAACAATTTTTATTTGACCTAAAAGGCAATGCCTCCTGTACAAAGTTATTAGGAATTAGAGATATTGTAGTACCGTTGGGAAAACTGCAATATCTCTGCCAAATTGTAGCCTATGATTGTGAATTTAGCACCAAATTGAAGTTTTTAAACTACTTTATACTATCATATCACTTTAACAATATGTTTGATGGTGCAACAGTACTTGGCAGGACCCAACCCCCTCATGAATTTGAAAAAAAATACTATATGTTTAGGGCAAAATTTCAGGTCGTTATATTTTTCATTCTAAAATTGTAAACCATAATGAATTATACCTTGTTTGAAAGGTCTTATTATTCTCTACCAGAATATAATAATATTATAAATATTTGTGTGATTATAAATGACTTGACAATAAAAACAATGAAAAATTAAAAAAAAATTAAATTTCCTAAATATTATCCCAATTACTTTTTTATCTTGCACCTGGTTTAATTTTTCAATGTTGATTTAGATTCCTTGAGAAATTTTCTTTCAGAAAATGTTTAGTTTTTGATATATTAGGGTGTATACTTTTCGAGATACAGGTCTTTGAAGTAAATAAGTGCCATTTGTAGTGAAATTGGCATGTAACGCAAAAGGCGGCGAACTTATAACACACGGCCATAATTAGAATAAGATCACTTAGAAACTAGTCATATAGAACTTCATATTTTTGAAAATTTAGTGAATTTTCTTTCATTCCTGTTCTTGCAGCCATGAAAAGGATCACATGACCTCTGATTCAGATGATGACATTGAAGCACATCCTTCCCATTTGCCAGATGAGGAGCGTCAAGCGACTCTCACCAAGAACCCTCCCACGTACGTATCTAAATACTGTCCTGATTATTGTCAATGTTTACTACTACAGTCTACTCTTGTTATATAACGAGCATGAATACAAGAAGATTTTGTAATAATAATAAGGCGGTTGGCAAGATCAAATTTCAAACATGTATCTTGTTCAGTGTATCAAAATTTCATTATTATAAGGCAGTTGGCTTGATCCCAGGCACCTTGTTACAATGGTTGAAATTTGTTTTTGTTTTGTTTGTCCATCTGATTAGATATTGTAATATGAAATGTCATTTTATTCATAATGTCTTTACAAGTTCCTGGAAGATTAGATCAACCACATTTCATGTATACATATGGGATTAACTTGCATCTAAAAGTCTCTTTAGTCACTTCAGGTAATGGTTACTGAAACAACATTTTTTTAGCTCATGTTCTTGAATGTTGAATGGATATTTGTTAATTGTTTTCTAAAGCAATCATTTTCACAACATGCTGTCAGGTATGCATCTATATACATTTGAATATGGAACTGAATGTGTGTTTTGTTTTTCTCCATCCTTATCCAGTGCTTTGGAAGAAACTTTAGATGGCCTGGACATGGACGTGTTTGATATTGAATTTGGAGATGGTGAAAATGAAGCAGAAGATGGAGACAATGAAGTGGAAGATGGAGACAATGAAGCAGAAGAGGAAGATGGTGAAGTGTCTGCAGAGGACCTAGAGTCAGAGGAGGAAAAACTAGTTAAAAAGAAAAAGTGTATAGTTTACGAAGATCGACTTCTTGAACTTGTGCAAGACGTTCACGGAGACATGTGCCTCACATGTGGTGAGAAGGTTTCTTACCGGTCTGTCCAGAAAGGAACAGCTTTGCTTGTGATATGGGAGTGCTGCCGGGGACACAAACGTACGTGGGCTTCACAGCCGATGTTCCATGGCATATATGCTGGCAACATCCACACGGCCTCATCCATCATTATGTCTGGCAACTCATTCCAGAAAATTGCAACCATGAGTAAGTTCTTAAACTTGAGGATGATCTCTAGATCAACATTTGATCGATATCAGAACTTGTACATTGCGCCTGCTGTCGACAGTGTGTACAAGGAGAAGCAAGAAAATCTTCTCAGCACGTACAAAGAACCGGTCGTTATTTCAGGAGACGGCAGATCAGATTCTCCAGGTCACAGTGCTACCTACTGCACCTATAGTTTCTGTGACGAGAAACGGAAAAAGGTCATCCACACTACTACAGTAATGACCCAGGAAGCTGGTGGAAAGTCACCAAACATGGAGAGGATTGGCTTCGAAAGAGGCCTGAACTTCCTCCTTGAAAAAATCGAAGTAAAGGCAGTTGTGACAGACGCACATCCCCAAATTGGTGCAGTGATGAAAAGGACGGAAAAGTTCAAAAATGTGAAGCACCAATGGGATGTTTGGCACGGAGCCAAGAACTTAACAAAAAAAATCACTGCTGCATCTCAACAAAAATCATGTCAGGACCTTCAAGCATGGACAAAGAAAATAAATAATCACTTCTGGTACTGTAGCCAGACATGTGATGGCGACCACAAGAAAATGCTTGGCAACCTTGCAGGTATGTTGCATCACATTGTTGGTGAACATGAGTGGGGGTACACCCTTGATGGAAGGCAAGGAGCCTGCGACCATGGACCAATCGCGGACGAGAACATTGCTTACCTGAAGCCAGGATCGGCTGCACACCTGAAGCTGAAGGAGGTTCTCTTGGACAAGAGATTTGTAAGAAATATCCATTATTATGAGGATTTCTTGCACACTGGCAACCTTGAATCTTTTCATGCAACGCTACTAATGTATGCCAGTAAACGCTCGTACTTCACTATGCTTGGCTATTGTCTTCGTGTCAAACTTGCTGTCTTAGATACCAACTTCCATTCTGACCGACCCCAAGCCGTCACCAAGGATGGCAAGCTACGCTGGGCTAAAAGATGGAACAAACGCACCAAGCGGCATGTTGTTTCGCCAGTGAAAGAGGCGAAATCTTATGCATACGTCCCAGAGGTAATCCAGGCCATCTTCAGACAGCGAGTCGTCAATCCCGGACCTGTTAAACAGCATGTTTCACTTGCGGAAGACGATCCAAGGAGAATTCACCCAACAATTGCAATGAAAGCATCGGCCCCCACTGAAGAACTTGTGAAAGAACACCAAAGTCGGTATAGACGCAATTGATGTGTCGAAGGCTCCAGACATCCAGATCACAGTGACCTGATTTCCTTTATTTCTGCCTTGATAAGAGGTTGACATTGTCGAGTTAAGGGTCATCCTTAAGATACTATGTACTTTATTTTCTTTTAACATTGATGCTTAGTGACTGTCATGTCATTGAATTATTACATTTGTGAAAGTTTCAATTCAGCCCTTACGTTGGATTTTGCACCCTCCATCAGTAATTTTAGAGACCTATTTTAGTTTGTTGATGTTGTAAAAGTAAACACAGAGGTTGCTTTTTGGGGGCCCAGAATGCTCTCTGTAGAACTATGCCTATGAAATGGTCTGTTCCAAGAAGTACATGTTATGTAACATGTTTTATGATGCAATATTTTATTTCATCGAACTGGGTGTGAAATTGAGTTAAGTTGTGGATGAGTAAGCCCAAAGTGATGCAGAAGATTAAATGTAACCTTTTTTTAATTAGAATGGATCTACCTGTCTGAATTGTTGTATGATATAAGGTTTTGAAAATCACCAAATGATTAGAACTTTAAGAATTCTGCAGAGAATCCTATGATAACATGCATGTCGGGAACTACTTTCAAATAGTTTTGTTTTCTGAAAATTTTAGGTGCTGTTTGTCATGTAAAGATGAAAATGTATGAAGATCTATAATTTGAAGTGGACATAATTACTATAAGGGTACCTGTACATTGTATGTGCAAATGGAGATTTTTTTTTTAACGCAGTATACATGTATGTGCTCATGAACATTTGTATCATTTTTCCTGCAATAGTACTTTTTATTCCTCCGCCACCGAGGAATCGTGATATCTCAAGAACCACTTGAGATATCAACTTCAAACTTGGTGATAGTATGTCTCACCATAGGAAGAGGATCTGTTTAGACTCTGGAGTATTTAGGTCAAAGGTCAAGGGTCACAGAGGTCAAATAGTGAAATCTCATGTATTTAGATCGTTATCGCGATATCTCGAGAACCAGTTGACGTATCAGCTTCAAACTTCACGTATCACCATATGAAGATGGTCTGATTTGATTATGGTTTATGTAGGTCGAAGGTCATGGGTCATAGAGGTCAAAATGCGATATTCCATGTATTGAGTTCATTATCGAAATATCTTAAGAGCCAATTGAGATGTAAGTTTCAATCTTAAGGGTAATAGATTATGCAGTACTTAGGTCAAAGGTCAAGGGTCACAGGTTTGTGGTTGCAAGGTCAATATCAAGGTCTTTACATAAAGGAAAATAGTTTATGAATCTGTCATATATTTCTGATCTGGCAATGGCGGAGGCATATATTTCGACCACGCGCGGTCTAGAATTCATCTTGTTCTATGTGAATTCATTTGAAATTGAGAATAGGTTAGACCTTGCTGTTCGGAAAGCTTGTATGGATCCAGGCTCGCTAAAATTGGAGTCTACTGTAGTGCAGTACTGTATCTGTATGAATATGGATGGAAAATTATAGATTAGAGTCATTATAATGAAATAAAAGATTATTGTTGTTTGACTATCATTCCATTCTTTTTCTTCTTTTATTTTTATTTATTTGTTTGTTTTTTTAGGTCCAAATCAAGCATTTTGGGTTAAACCAATAATTTTATGCAGATGGATGAAAGTTACAAATAGGGATAGAGTGTAGTGCCATTCGGAGTTGTGGACATTGTAAGACAGGAGAATGTGTCTACATGTGTAGATGTATATTGTACTTAAGCTCATAGTTTTCAACAAAATGCATTTTGTTTATGGAGTTGGTTATCAGTATCAGGAGTTTTCCACATGAGTGGGGGAGGGGGGGGGGGGGGGGGGGGTCTTGGTGCAGTGAGTGATGGAGTGCACTGGTGCAAAGTGTATATACATGTAATAAGGGACCTCAGACTTTGAGAACATTCACCAAATGATGCACAGTTCTTTATAAAGTACAATAAGTAGTTTTAGATAGTAAACTGAAGTGGAATTTGATTTTCCTTTAATCATTGGGAACTGACCCATTGCATGTATGTCGATTATCCACATTACTATTGTTATTTACATGTATGATTGTTATGTATTGTGTAGACCAAACAAGTGACAAGTCGATTGCATGCTACTCCATATAAATAATAGTATGGTGATGTGAAAATTCATGATATAGAGCATCATAAATAAATTTAAGTTGTTTTGGGGCAATGTCATACAGTCAACTCCTATTCCAATGAGCAAAGATAAGATATTTACAAGATTTCATTATAACGAGGCAGTTCACCCGATTTCAAGTTGCATGTACGCATGACTAGATTTTGTCACAGCAAGTCAATTGGCATTGTTTCAAGCTTCTCATTGCAGGAGTGGACTGTACACTAGTAGAACTACATTTTATGTCAAGATACACATTTGATGAATCATAACTACACAATTAAAGTCTTACAGAATAATTGAACAAGATTTATTTCTTGGAATATAAATTTTGCTTCTGTTTGTGACCTGTTCATGTACCTCAAAATTATTACATGTACATAATTAGAATACAACTTCTTGTTACTTTGGTAAAGAAATGTTTCATTCTGGTTATATTTCCAAATGAAATGAGGTGAATTTTGTCATATTTTGATGTAAGTACTATTGTCATTATTTTCTCATATACATAATAAAAAGTTTTCTGGTAAAATATATATCTGTTGTTGATGTTGTATATTTCCTGTTTTATCAATTTGAAATATGCAGTGAACATTCAGTAATTACAAGACACTTTTATGCAAAATAAACTGTCATGGTAGTTTTCTTTTTTTTATAGATATTTTCATTACTCTTTCTTTCTTTTTCCCCCTTGTTCTTAATGTTTTAAAAAACTACATGTATATCTGGTGGTCAGAAGGTCCTTGAAACAGACTGAATTTCCACTCTATCTGAATAACATTAGAACAAGCTACAGATCTTGACTTATTTTTTTATTGATTATTTATAAATTAATTCATTATTTTTTACTATCACTTCACATAATTCACATATCTCAATGTACACAATAACAGAAACCTTAAACTTGTCCTGAAGGTATTTATGAAGATAAAAGTGTGTGGAATTCCACTAATGTGCAATTTTGTTTGGGGTAATGAAAGGATTATTGTATCAACAGAAATTTCAGAAGAATTTAGTGAAAAAATGATTGAGTGTGAAGTTGGGAATTGGGTGAGTCGGTGTCTTCCCACGAGGCCCTGGGTCCACAATGCAGAGGGTCCACAAGGCCAATTTTTCTCATATGATATTTTCTTTCATCAATCGGTAAACATCTTAATGAAAGAAAATATGATACGATGAAAATTGGCCTTGTGGACCCTCAGACTTGTGGGAAAAATCCTCATGTCTCGTGGACCCTCGGCCTCACGTACACTCTCCGGGCGAGTCGGTTGTGTTAAAGTGATCCACAATTTCTTATTGACAGAACAGACTTTGTTTCAGGTTTCATGATATAAAATCTGACTTTTTATCTGGGACATTTCCTGATAATTCCAAACTAACCCAATCTGTGTAGTGCACAAATATACAAGACCGATCTTACTCACACAAAGGCACACCACCCCCTCCTATGATCCACTTAACACATGTATGTAGGTTTGCATTAAATCACAAAAGTGAAAAAAAAAAAAGGAAAGAGAAAAGACAGTTACATGAAAAGTACGTCATTTGTTTGATGACCTTCATTGGCCACATCACCATCTTTATCGCAAAAACTTTACAAGGACTAGCCATGAAATATTGTAAAATAACAAACCAAAATATATGCACACCATTCAATCACACTTGTACCGTAATTAAGAATTATTCATTTACAGTCTTCTCGTGTTATGCACACCATTCAATCACACTTGTAATTAAGAATTATTCATTTACAGTCTTCTCCTGTTATGCACACCATTCAACCACACTTGTAATTAGGAATGATTCATGTACAGTCTTCTCCTCTTATAACAAACGCCGATCCATAAGAGTTTTTATTTTTTTTTTTCTTCTGTAATTGTTTAAATGTCTTTGTTTAGTAAATTAATATGCCATTATAACGAGGCAATTGGCTTCATCTGCAGAACCTTGTTATAATATGAGTGAACTGTAGTACTCTTATGCATGGGTTTACATTCAATACCAAATTGCAAGGGAAAGAATTAAATAAAAACATATTAATAATGTATTTAAATAACAACCAAGACTTTATTTCTAAGTATTCTTACATGTATATACATGTACAGGGTGACCCAGAAAAAAGGAAACCCAAGTTTGATCATCAATAATTTAAAAAATATTACCATGGTGATTATAAAATTTATATCACTGGAAAGTGCAACTCATTACCATTTAATGATACCCCGCTTCAGCTCACCAATGTCACGCATCACTGAACCTCATTTTTTGGAAATGTCTTGCAAAATGTGATGGTTCACTTTCTACGCTCATTTTAGATGGGTTGCTGCAATGTGCCTAAAAAGGGAACCCAACTTCATCATCAATCATTTTAAAACATGACAGTATGTGATTATGAGTTTATAATCACTGGGAAAGTGCTACTCATTATCATTGATATGATATCTTCTTTCAGCTCACAATGTCACGCATCACTGAACCCCATTGTTCTGAAAATATCTTGCAAAATGTTGATGAATGCACTGTCATGCTTCTACATATATCCATGGGGAACTGAAGTTCTCTGGTTGTCGTGACCAGTAACATGTTGAAATTGCCTGGATGGTAAGATTAAAGACTAATAAGTAAAATTTCCAACCCATTTATCAAACTCATTTATTTTAAGTCAACTGAATGCTTTACCTAGATTTGTAGGAATCTTTGAAGCAACTCATCTCAAGGAGCATGAAAGAGAGCCTATCACAATTTTGCGAGACAATTTTCAAACAATGCAATGGGTTCAGTGATGCATGATATTGATGAGCTGAGAGAGGTATCATCTAGATGGTAATGAGTTGGACTTCAGGATATTAAATTCTTAATCATCCAAACTGAAATATTCTTGAAGTTATTGATGATCAAAGTTGGGTTTCCTTTCCAGCACATTCACACAAACCATCTCAAGGTGCATGAAAGTGAACCACGCACAATTTTACAAGACCTTTCCAAAACAATGGGGTTTAGTGATGCGTGACATTGGTGAGATGAGCGAAAGGTATCATTAGAATCGGCAATCAGTTGCACAATCCTACACAGTTGAAATATAAATCTCATAATCACCATTGGAATATTTTTGAAATTATTGTTGATCAAAGTTGGGTTTCCTTTTTTCGGAAACACCCTGTACATGTATGAGTTTATGTGACAAGTTTTATTTTAAATTCTGCAGGTTGAGTTGACTCGTAACTTCATAATGCTATAAAAGACATTGCATATATGTTGAGTGCAATACAATCCGATAATTTGAAAGCAATGAAAATGCACTGCTCTCCAAAAAACTGGAAATACTGTACATACATTGTACATAAGAAAAAATTGTAGCTGGACAAAGGTCAGAAATACATGTAATGTAACTTGTCAATGCTCTGCTGGTTTCATACATGTAACAAAGAAAGAAATAGCACAAATTCATATAGCAAAAACTGCAAAGATATGTTGAAATAAACATTTTTTAAACATTTTATATACATGTTCACATCTGCTTGAAATGAATTCAACACCTGAAGAATATTTTTCAGCATGAAAGCGTAACAGTTCATTAGAAATGAAATGATAAGAAAATTACACGAGCATGAAAATGTAGAATATGATATCATAATAAAACAACCAAAACAAAACAAAAAATGGAAATGTTTTACACATCTATCACGTGTCTAAAAAGCTTAATTGATCAAATTTACAGTTGTGTTTCAAAAGGGGAAATCACTGCTTATTCACTTCTCCCATTATTTCATACTTTCATACCTTGTTTTATTTTGCAAGTTCAAGAGAACTTGAAGAAAAGCAGACCCATTTTCGAAACTGAAAGATGAAGAGCAAGTTAAAGAAGGTCATTTTATCCCTCAAATTGATGCATGTATGTCATATCAGTCATGAAGTTATGAATAGAAATTACATGTAGGCTTCGATAAAATAATCATACACGCAGACTACTTAGAATAAATATTGTGATTAACAAACGTACAATATACAAAAGTGAAACAATGATCTCTTCGTTTCTATTTTTGGTATAATGCAAACAGGGGAGAAAAGTTTAATACAAAAAATGGCAATGATAATAAATAAATAAATAAATAATAATGATACCCGTAAATGAATATTAGTTTAACAAGTTTCTATAATACATATTGAAATATGGGGAAACGGCAAGAAAATAAAAAGTATACAGCTGAATACGTGTAGCCTTTAACAGTTATACATTGCCACAATTCAAGAGAAAATACTGGTGAAAAAAAAAAATCCACTACTCATCATGAATCACTTATGAAAATTTGCTTCAATAAAAAATAGTTAAAAATAAATATACTTTGACGTGTCTCGGCCACTTGTTTGACTGAAGAATGAGATTAACAATTTAAAGGGTTACTGCAAGCATTCATTACAACTACATGTAATACAAGAGTACAAATGTTCTAAAGATTTCTTTCAATATCCATTGATTTCCACAAGTAAGTGTCACTCGAATGATTCTGCATTAAAACAAATCCTGTAATGCTGGGAGAAGATCATACAACAAATGTAATGCAGGACATAATACACAGGTGAATCGAATACATGTAAATGTTCAGCTAATTATGAATGTCTTCTTTTCTTTTTTTTTACTGTTTTAGTAAACTTGAATGTTATAAAGTTTTGCATGATCTCTTCCAACATGATAAATTATGCGTATCATACAAAATATTATATAAAAAAAAAAATTAGCACACATAGTAAATATCTACATCTAGATCATAAATAAGTAAAAGATAAGCAAGGCAAAGTGGAGTATGTATAGAAGGCAAGACTTAATATAAAAAGAAAATGGCAAGCCAGTGAGTTATTGGCAGTTGATGTTACTCAGTGTTAGTTTAATCATGAATTCCATTGACATATCCTCTGTAGAATTCAGAGGGGTACTGACGTCTTATGCGGAGAACGGCGCATGATGGCACAACACGGCGATTGTGTGCACCCAAATACTGGTACACGAGGTAAATATACTGGCGGTACGCATAGTGTCTATAGCTCTCATTACCTCTCTGTATATCATGGGGAAACAAGTCCCTCTCCCTGTTCATGCAGGTTACCAGAACAACTGGATTTATGACAGCATCCAGGAATTGCTGTCCTGTCGTAAAGCAGTTACGCAAACGACAACACTTGTTCTCAACTTCTGTTGGCATCGCCCGGCAATTGTTACAGCGGCACCATTGCGGTTTGTCAGGATGTGGAACGATTCGACCTGGTGCGTCATCTCTCTCCACTGCTTCCGCTGCTGGTTCATCTGCCTGATTGCGGTTGTTTCCATTGTTGTCTGCCTGATTATGATTGTTTCTATTGTTATCTGCCTGATTCTGGTTGTTTCGATTGTCATCTGCCTGATTCTGGTTGTTTCGATTGTCATCTGCCTGATTCCGGTTGTCTCCATGGTCGTATCGTTGGCGGATATCTAAATACACATCTGGAAATCGAGAGAGTAGGTTTGTAATGATCTCCTGTTGATCCTCCTGACTCAGCTCCTCAATGAATCTCTAAAGAAATAGAGAAAGAAAAGAAAAACAGTTTACTTCAATATGAAAACAGTTCATGTTTGGAAGAAGAATTAATCAACTAAAGTACAAAAATTACAGTCTACTCTTCTTACAACAAGCACAGATATTATGAGATATTGCTATAACAAGACCCCCCCAAAAAAAAAAAAATAAATAAATAAAAAATAAAGTTTAGTTTAATAGCGTTTCATTATGAGGTACATGTGTCCAGCCAGTCCTCAAGTACATGTACCTCATGATTATGAGAAAAGACTGTATCATAAATGTAATAACAAATAATATGAAATTCAATCTATGAACATGCGTGTTTTTCAGATTTGCATCAGATTCAACATACTGTATACACAATATATATATATTTTTTAATTAATTAGGCAAATACACTGTAGATGTAGATACTTTACGGTAACATATTTTATGTACACTCTTCCACTATGGTTCCAAAGCAGTACCTGCCAAACCAACAATCTTTTCAACAAGCTAATTCGAGAAAAAAATGACATCAATTATCAGGGTTCTTTTAGGCACTCCTATGTACATGTATAGTATCAAATACCTTACAGTTTACCTGCAGGTAAATACATGTACATGCACCCCCATCCACGATGAAAGTTAGAGTTTAAAAAATATGAAAGTTGGGCAGCAATCTCGTGGGGGAGGGGGGGGGGGGGGGGGGGGGGGGGGGAGTGTAACACATTTCCCCAGCAAAGATAAGCAATAAATGAGTGAATTATAATTACCCTCATAGATTCAACATGTTCCTGACGTTCTATATCTTCCTGACTGATGACTGGAGGTGGTGAGGCTGGGTTTTCAATTTCTATCCGGACCTTCCTCATTGGCTCATAGTTGTAGTCTTCATCTTCACTGGATTCCTGTAAATAAAATAAAAAACAAATACAGATTAGATTTGTGAAAGCATATTTTTTTTTAATCAAAAAAAATGTGTAGGGCCACATTTCGTAATGATGCAAATCATAAATGCATAGTACGGCTCATATATTTAATTGTGAAGACATACATGTATTTCATGAAAACCAGTAGCAGTACATGTATTTCATAAGTGGGCCCTAAATGCAAAAACTCATAAATTTATAGTCAGTAGAGTCTACTTGTAAATATGGTATGTTTCATTTCATAACCCTGGTATACTATTACACCCAACACTAACCTTTCAAACCATAAACATAACTCTAACCCTACTCATGTCGGTGTCAAGGGGTGTCATTGTCAGGGCCCATTATGGAAATACCACCTCAAAAAATGGAATGTTTTAGGATCATTTCACCATTTTTATCAAATCATGAAATTTTGAATAGAAAAAAAAACAACAAAAAAAAAAAAAAAAAAAAAAAAAAAAAAAAAAAAAAAAAAAAAAAAAAAAAAAAAAAAAAACACAAGTGACGTAGATCTACAAAAGAACAAACGGAACCGAAGAAACAAAACATACCTCTGACGACTCTGGTTGCTTGTTTGTACAGGGTTTTCTTCGGCCACAAGAACAAGCCCTCGTGCACTGATTCCCAGCGCTTTTGCAGGGGCAAGTGTGCTTGCCGGTTCGGTACCAGCAGGTACCGGAGCACGAGCATGAAGTTGGATCTGCTTCTTCATATTCCGAAATGGACAAGAACGAAATGTCTCCAGAAATGTTATTCAATGTATAACTGTCGTCTGTATTCATAGTCCCAGCTAACACATAACGTTATCATAACATTTTCAAAAGGTCTGAGATACGTTTTCAAAAATACATTTTGCAATAACATTACCAAAACGTTAATAAAACGTTGGTTTCCTTATGTTTAACATTACAAAAACATTTTTACATGACCCTGGTATACTATTACACCCAACACTAAACCTTTCAAACCATAAACAATAACTCTAACCCTACTCATTGCGGTGTTCAAGGGGTGTCCATTGTCAGGCCCATTATGGAATATCACCTTCAAAAAATGGAACTGTTTTAGGATCATTTCACCATTTTTTATCAAATCATGATTCTTGAATAGAAAAAGAAACCAACAAAAAAAAAAAAAAAAAAAAAAAACACAAGTACGTAGATCTTACAAAAGACAAACGAACCGAAGAAACAAAAATCCTCCTGACGACGCTTGGTTGCTTTGTTGTAAGGGTTTTCTTCGTGGCCATAAGAACAAGCCCTCGTGCACTGCATTCCAGCGCTTTTCGCAGGGGCAAGTGTGCTTGCCGTTTTTGCCGGTACCAGCATGGTCCGCCAGCTACGAGCATGAAGTGGATTGCTTCTTTCATATTCCCGAATACGGACAAGAACCGAAACTGTCTCCAGAAATGTTATTCAATTGTATAACTGTCGTCTGATAGTTCATAGTCCATGCTAACACATAACGTTTACTCTAACATTTCAAAAGTCTGAGATACGTTTCCAAAATACATTTTGCAATACATTACAAAAGTGTTTAATAAAACGTTGGTTTCTCTTATGTTGACATTACAAAGAACATTTTTACAATGTTTAGGCACACAATGTTTTGTCGTCTATATCTAATTAACATTTATTGAAACATGTCTTCTAAAAATGTTAATAAAATATCATTTTTTAATTATTCTTCGGAATGTTTGTAAATATTTGACGAAGACACAAAACCATTTTTAAAACATTTATTAAATGTGGATACATTTTACTATAAAACATATGTTTTAAATATATTGTAAAAACATTTTGACACAACATCAAACGTTGCGCAAAAGTCATTAAATACGTTTTTTAATATTCTTCACAAACATCTTTGTAAAATATTTTTATAACGTTTCCTTGAAACTTGTTCTAAAATGTATTTTTCCACAGTCCTTTTTGTAACGGCTTGTATAATGTTCAATAATTTTCAGAAAAACAACGAACTTTGACAACATCTTTTAAACGTTATTAGCTTTGATATAAGAATGTTTTTTAAACATATCATTAAATCATTTGAGAATAAGCATCAAAAGGTTGTGTAAGTCATTAAATTTGTTTTATTAAATATTCTCAAGCATTAAACTATCTTTGTAAATATTTTCATAACTGTTTCTTTAGATATGTTATTAACGCATATTTACCAACAGCCTTTATATCTATAGACATTTTTCAGAAAACAGAGGATACATTTTGACACATCCTTTTAAACGTTATACGCGTTTGATGTTAGTAAGTAATGTTTGAAACATATCATTTTAAAACATTTTGAGAAAAAGCAATCAATGTTTGTGTAAAAATGTCATAAGAGAATAATGTTTTAAAAATAGACTTCAATCAATATACATCTTTTGTAATACTTGAATAAACGTTTTTTAGGTAAATGTTTATTCATTGTATAATTACTCCGAAGAGCTTCTTGGTAGGGCGTTTTATATATCAATAATAACATTTTCAGAAAACAAAAGTATACATTTTTGTACACATACTATCTTTAAACGTTATG
>CALNVZ010002218.1:56791-68772 GCA_940671915.1 Paracentrotus lividus | reverse complement strand
GGAAAGGAATTATGACACAATAAGTGGGTCTCTGTCCCAAGTCGCTCTGAGGGAAATTCCGTGCGAAAAAATTTGGAAACCGCACTGGTACGAGAGAAAGAAATTATCCAAAACGAACTGATTCCCTCGCCGTACGGGTCCCCGGCCACGAACTGTGATCGAAAGCATTGGCATTAGGGTAGATGTAGGGAATACCGGGACAGTAGGGAATATCGGACGGTCACCAACATGTCCAGCCCCAGACCTGCCAACATAAGATCAACTGAGTTGAAATCCGGCATCGTTATGGTCAGGTGGGTCTGTCTGAAGGTTGAATGCTGTATTCGACAACAACAAAGTGAGAAATCTCCGAGAAAAACTACCAAAATCTGTCAAGGTAGCGGGGAAAATTTGCAGCCTGAAGGAAAATGCCTGATGTAAAAATTGACCATTTAGAGAATGTGATGCTATAAAAAATAAATTGGGCATAGACCTCTATTTCATGCAATAATGGACATGTGCTGGAGGTGGCCGAACGTGTATGGAGTGTTTGCACTGTACAAAGCCTGTTGTATTGGGGGTTGGCAGTTGTTGAAAAGTGCTAGTCAGTCATTTTTTTGTTTGTTGTAGGAATACCGGACACCACTGACGGTTGATTGTTTTACTTCCGGGTTTGAGTTGTAAGCATGTAGATCCAAATAGTAAGTTGCATTATTATATGTATTATATTTATTTATTAAATTGGTTGACAATTTTGAAATGTCTATTTCTCTTTATATTATTGTGATATTGTCATGAAGTCTACGTGAGATTTTTGAGTGTTTTTGAGAAATTCTTGAAAATTTTGTTAGAGTAAATTGCATATAATTTCTTCTTAAAAAATGAATATGTTTTATAAAAAATCAATACAAACATGTAATTGATGGTTTACATTCAAATCAGTGCTTCCAGACAGATCTTTTATACAAAAAAAAGGGGGTAAAAACATACTGTCCGGTTATTTTCCTAACACTGTAGGGAATGCCGGACCAATTACGATGACGTTCATTTTTGCATATAAACTGCCTCAACAAATATTGATTACCTCAATTTGGAAAAATAAAGATTTGAATGATGTTGTTGTAGCTAAGCAATTGAGAATCTTTTTCTTTTTTGTTGATTTTATTGTTTTTCATGTGCTAATTAAGCAAATTGAAGCTTAAGTTGGCCGGTATTCCCTACATCTACCCTCATCAATAATTTTATGGCGCCATCTTTGAAATTCAGATGGCGGCTGACTGAGTGGTCGGATCACTGATCTCTACCCAAAAATCTGGATTATACCATTGCTCGTCGCGTGGCCCCCAACTATGGGGGTGTCACATGGCACCGTGGTAAGAAGAACGGGGTTCTTCGCCGTTTCACCGAAAAACAAAAATTTGCAACACAGCAAATAGAACGGCACCGGCCCACATAACATTTTTCATCATTTTCACCGGGTCTTATATCGTTCTACACCGGGTCTATATTCAGGTCCTTAGCCAGCCTGGTACCGGGCGACCGTCCTTCATTATGTGGGTCCATGCTTTCTTTGTGTCCGTGCGATTAATCGCTTGGTCAACCGACCTTAACCCTCTCTGACAGGTAAAAGAAAATTGTTTTTCTCGCCGGGTGACTCACCGTTTTCCACCGTTTCGCGACCCGTGCAAAACAGGGTTTGATTGCGAACGGGCGGGACACCGGTAGGATGGGTCGGGGTGATGACCCCGTCAAAAACGTTTCACGTGTTTTGTCTACGGTTTATGCCCAAAGGAATGTTTGAGCATGCACGATCATGCTCAAATTTTTTCGTCGGGCATGAATCGCAGGCCACCGGGCTGATGGAGACCCGCGTGTTGTAAGGGCGGTTATAATGGCGTTTGTGATGACGGTATACGGATGGGCGTTGATGTGAGGACGGACAAACGCTCCACACCGTCCACAAGAGCGCGTCATTGCACGGTGTTGGACTGGACTGCGTGGATCTACCCTTATGTGGTCTTTCAATCCGCCCCTTTTATTGAAAGGCACTCGATCTCATCGCTCTCTTCACAAGCCAGAAATGAATGAAATTGCAGCTTTCAAAAGATACGTTATAATCTGAAATACTTTTCTTGTCATTGTCGCGGAGAAGAATTTTAAGATTTTGGTCCTTTATGACATTTTTTTTTTTCAAATATTTTGTTCTTTTGTTTGACATTACTTTCTAAAGTTTCATAAAATAGCTTTGCAAATAAAATATTAGACTATACTTTCATTATAAGCTCCAGTATAGTTTGGTCTTAAATCGTTTGCCCCAAATTACATGTATACTTTATACTCGCCTTTCAATTAAAAAAAATTGTATTTTAAGTTTTATCGAATATTATTTAATTTTCTCCGCGAAAATTCCCCATGCTTTTGAAATATTTAAATCTTGTTATATCAAATGAATTATTGTTATCACAATAATACTTTCTTATTAATCTAAATCATCATATTTATGAATTTGTTAATTTTTTGGTCATTAATCATTCATTACAATTATTCTTTTAGCCAAATTATAACCCTCTATAGACATGATAGAATGGCATCAAGAAAAAATTTCTACATCATTCATAATTCTGCTTTTTGGATATTTTTTGTGTATGATCCATGGATTAGTTTTTTTTAATTTTATTTTTCATTGTTTTACACACGACCCCTTAAGTTGATTTTACCGTTGATTAATTTATTAATTCAGAACTATACAAGACAATACCTTAATATAATATTTTTATTTAATATTATACATGCAAATGACATGTATTCTATATCTGATAAACCGCTTTAAGAATTGCCATTTCCCGACCGAAAATTTAGGTAAAAAATAGTGGCCTTAAAAATTGAGGAATTAGCGGGGCCTTTTGCCCCCCCCCCCCCTCCCCTTCTTATCGCCTGCCCCCTTCCCCCAGAATTAAAATAAATAATAATAAACATATGAAATGGATGGAGTGACTCGTGTGCGAACGACTCCTACCCCATGGTTGTGTTTGAATAAAATGGGGATGGGATATTGGGACTCCAAAGGGACCAAAACGCAGACCCCCTATCAATAATTTATAATCAAGAATAAAGAAATAAGAAAAAAATATATTATTTCAAAAATGAAGAAACTTTTTTGGGGAAAAAAAAAAAACCTTTTTGAGGTTTTCTCACCTTTTCAGAACTCTAAGTTTAGAACAATTTAATAAGTGCGACCAATTCGATAAATGTATAAAATCTATTAATTAAAAGTGTAAATAATTAAATCAGAACTGAATTGTTGTGAAAACAGAAACAGGTTGCTTAAAAAACCAAAAGCGACAAAATATGGGGCCCCCTATGAAAATATAAACTTCCGAGTAAACAAGCCCCAAAATAAAGTTGATAATTATCTCCCTGTTTATGTTTCAATGATTTATTCCGTATCAGGCATCTCCCCCGGAGGACAACTCCCCCGGGCGACAATTTTCCGGAGCGACAGTCCCCCGGAGGACATAGGGTAGGGTTAGGGTTAGCGGTTATGGTTAGGTTGTTCCTCCGGGGGAGTTGTCCTCCGGGGAGCTGTCCTCCGGGGAATTGGCCCCGGGGAAGTTGTCCTCCGGGGAGATGTCCTAGGAACCGGATTTATTCCTAATGGTTATATAATACTTTTGTTTTGGTTAAAACATACCTCTGGGTATTAGTTTTTAACTCAAATCTTCAATACTGTTTTATGATCGATCTTGTTGGTAACAATCAAGGGACAACATTTAAAAACGTACTTTTCACGTATAGTTTTCATGTACTAGGAGTTTGCAAGTTTTGCCACGAGGGGAGCGTACTTGATGCGAAAAAGGAAAGGGGTGATCCAATTCATGTTGCCCACCTCCACACGGTCCGTCCTTCCGTTCCTGACAAACGGGCATGGAAACGGTTACCGGCGTCCTCATTCAGTCCTTTTACACCCTTTTAAACGACTGGTCCGGTTTAAAACCGTCTGAAATACCGGGTCATTCACCCCGGAAATAACCCGCGCAAGAGTTCGGCTGTTCTGAAAAATCCTCTCGGGAACGGGTGCCCAGCGAACTCTGTGAATAACATGGGGAAAAAAAAATCAAGCTTATAGTCACTGCCTTCGTGTAGCTGTTATGCTTAGAGTGGCGATGGTCTTTGTGTGTAACCCCACAGTAAGTATATTATTTTGGTTCGTTCAGGCGCGACACTACATTGAAGTCTTTCAAATGTTTAAGCTGTACTCGTACCTTAAAGGTTAGTGTCATTCCTTTTTCACAAATTGCGAAGAAAAATAATGCAACTTGGCATAACTTTAGAATATGGATCCAACCTATTAATTTCTATTCAATCTACTTCACAGGTTGCCTAGAAATCAGTTAATACGGAAACGAAAAATCTGACTACCGATCTTGACCAGCTCTCATCAACATCGTTATATTACAACGCGTGCAGCACGACTGCACACAGCAATATACACACAGCGCATCAGCGTTGCATTATTTCTCTGCCGCTAACGATCCAGCGGTCGCACCGTACGGTATATTTTTCGATGGGTTCGAAAAAAATAGGAATGAATTTTTATAATTCGCAAATATAATGACAAACATACACATTTGAGCTTAATCATGTTGTGGGAAGATATAGTCGTTGGTATACTACTATATCCTCTCAAAAACTAGAAATTTGATACTTTTGCCTGCAAAAGGCTGACACTACCTTTAAAGCAGAGATAAAAATAATAGGTATTTGTGCAGTGACATAGATAAAACGAGACTTGGCTTATCAGTATTAAGCTAATTTTATTATATTATCCT
This sequence comes from Paracentrotus lividus, assembly GCA_940671915.1. Taxonomy (NCBI): domain Eukaryota; kingdom Metazoa; phylum Echinodermata; class Echinoidea; order Camarodonta; family Echinidae; genus Paracentrotus; species Paracentrotus lividus. The sequence goes on along the minus strand of CALNVZ010002218.1, from coordinate 63,964 downwards.
GTATATTTAACTGAGTTAAAAGTTCAGATTAAAAAGAAAATTGTACTTTAAATAGTTTAATTGCCTGAAATTGAAACTGAAAAGTGAAAATAGTGAAATACTGTTTGAGAAAAATCAGATCAGAAATGGCTAAAATTTCACACTTAAAAAAAAAAAAAATAATAATACATGTATGTCCCATCAAAACTTATTCAAATATGAATTGACCGTCTGGTCAGTCACTATTATTAACTTGTTTGTTTATGAACTGATAGGGCTAAAGGAGGACAGGAGTTTTTTGTTTAGTTTTTTTGGCTTGGCCTAATTTTTTAACAAGCATTTTGAAATTCACTTTTTTATTGTTTTGTTTTTGTTTTTGTTTTTACTTTTACAGATTTCCGTTCAGCCGTCCGCAAGTGCTCCAAGTATGGTTGGTTAACATGAGGCGGGACCAGTGGGCGCCAAGTTGCAAGTCGGTCCTGTGTTCCGACCACTTTGAAGAAGAATGCTTTGACCGCTCTGGCAAAACAACACGCCTGAAACAAGATGCAGTTCCGTCTACTTTCCAGTTTCCCAGCCATCTGCAGAAGGTAGTTCATCTTCATACGTCCCCCTCCACCCTTACAACCCCTCCCCAAACTAAAAATGAATATATTCTCTGTGCAATCAAATAAAAAATTATGATAGATGTAGTTCATATATCATTGGAAATTACAAATACTTTATCATAATTCTATTGTTGTGTTGTTGGTGGGCCACCCAAAATTTGATATAATGAATTAATAAATGATTTTTAAAATACAAATCTTTCTCCGTACATGTATTTATTACAATGTTATCATTACAATAGTAAATAGAATAAAACATTTGGGGATAGCTTTTTATATCTTCGATATGGTTCTGGGACATCTCCCCCGGAGGACAACTCCCCCGGGGACAACTCCCGGAGGACAGGACCCCCGGAGGACAACTCCCCCGGAGGACAACTCCCCTGGAGGACAACTCCCCCGCAGGACATCTCCCCCGGAGGACAGGTCCCCCAAGGACAACTCCCCCGGATGACATCTTCCCTCAGTTTAAATGCTTTATATATTGATTTTATGCCAACCCCTTGGTTTTTCTTTCTGTTACAATTATTACAGTACTTTTCGCAGGGAGTAACCCTTCTGTAATGATAAGCGGGGATGGGAATGGTTGTTTAATTGCTAATCATGCATTGGAACCACCCTTTCCAATCTATGAAGGGCTACTCCTTCCCTCAAAAGGTTGTTAGGTTTGGCAGATTCAGAGGTACCCCCAACGAAATGTGACCCTCAGGAAAGGAAAATTAATGAAAATGCAAGAAATAAATATGTTGAAAAAAGAAAGGATACTAAATGGGGAACTTAAATATGAAGCCACAGGAGTAGACAGGAGCACGAAGGGCAAGTTAACCTACATATTTCTAGTCGTCTTTAGCAAGGGGGAGGGGTGAGCCACGATTATTAAGCTTTAATTAATAATTAATCACACCATAAACAAATTAGAATGGGCGCAAAAGTTTGAACGAGAACACAATTTTTATTTATCAAAAAAGAAATTCACAAAAAATCAATTAAAACATCATCACTTGTTTTGTCAGTTTTACAAGGAATAATGTAAAACAATAATTGTCATTGGGTTTAAGACTTTAATAATAATAATAATAGTGAAAACTAATAGAGCGCACACACCGTCCAAGGACGCTCATGGCGCTAGCTCAGCAACAGTTCTCTTTGAGGAAGGTATGTTACAAATCAATATTAAATATTAAATTTAACAAACAATTGTTTTACATTTATCCAAAACAAACCGAATATTCATATCTGAATGGTGTGTGTTCATAAGTATGCACTTGCACTATAGACACAAGCTTTTGCATATCCATGCCGTGTGCTTCGACATCATAACGAGCTATATATATCTATATATATATATCCAATTTGAGTTCCATGAACTGGCTATTTCGTTTAAAATAAAAAATCGCAAATGGAGCAAAAATCTGTTCTCCGGAATGGTTGAGTTGTCTTCCGGGGGAATTGTCCTGCGTGGTAGTTGTCCTGCGGGGGAGTTGTCCTCCGGGGTAGTTGTCCTCCAGGGGAGTTGTCCTCGGGGGAGTTGTCCTCTAGGGGAGTTGTCCTCCGGGAGAGTTGTCCTCCGGGGGAGTTGTACTCGGGGGATATGTCCTCTGTGGGACTTGTCCTCCGGGGGAGTTTTCATCGGGGGAGATGTCCTCCGGAGGAGTTGTCCTTGGGGGACCTGTCCTCCGGGGGGAGATATCCTGCGGGGGAGTTGTCCTGCGGGGGAGTTGTCCTCCGGGAGTTGTCCCCGGGGGAGTCGTCCTCCGGGGGAGATGTCCTGATACGCTTCGATATATACAACTGTGCTGATGTACATAGACTGATAGAGTGGAAAAGCTTTTAGTTTTAGTTACATAATATGATGTGCTATAAATCTAAATATGAAAATCATTGTTTTAATGTTTCTAAAAAACCCTGTTTGTACATGATAATCAAAAAGGTAAATGCTTTTGGAAATATTATTTGTAAGTACATGTATATTGTTTTAATTAATAAATGTTCTTTTCTGGCTTTTCCCATCGCTCAAAAAACCTGCCAGAAAGCTGCTTACGGAGAAACTTCATCCAGTCGACATCCGAACTGGAGGAAGAAGACAACACAGCCAAGCAGAGACACACAAATCTCTGTATATATGAAGATCATTCCTATTCTACTTTGCAAAGCCGAGAGCAGTAAAGAGACGTCTGGACTTAGCTGTAGATAAAGTGGATAATCTCCAGAAAAAAAGTAAAGACCTTGCAAAAAAGTCACCACTCTTCAGGAAGTTGTAAACACACTGAGAAATGAGGATCGAGTTTCGTCTGTGCATCAGAAATGCTTTCAAGTACATTTTCCGATGTCCAGCTGATATGATGAAAAGAATGGTGGCAAACAAGTCGAGCGGGAAACTAAGTCGGAAATCTTATCCACCAGCACTGAGAGCGCTTTGCACTAACTTTGCACTTTTATAGTGCAAAAGCATACAAGTATGTAAGGAATCCTTTGACTTTGCCCTACCTCATCCTTCTATGATCAAGAGGTGGTACATGGGAGTGAATGGAGAGCCAGGATTCACAAGAGGAATCATTCTCAGCATTGAATGTTAAGGTAGACCAGACCAAGGAGAAGGGGAACGAAGTGGTCTCTATGTTAGATGGAGATGGCAACAAAAAAAAAATGTTGAGCGGAGGCGGCAAAATACTGTTTGACTGACAAGTGACAGAATTATTTCCTAAACTTATGTTTTCTAGGCTGTTTATTTATTCTTTTAAATATTTGGAGCATTTGGAGCATCATACAGATCAGACATAAAAGTAATCAAACATCATAATATCTTTAAAGGATTACATTCAGTACAGTAAACACTAGTTATACTGAACAATGATCCAACTAATCTCATAAACAATGTTATTTTGTTGGTCACTTATATTCAGTTTTACGTGTTTCGTTGTTTTAACAAATCTGATATAACAGAACTTTGATGTATGTAACATATTACATGTACTGTTGCAGATCAGGCAGGGGCGTGAGGGCACTCACCCCCCCCCCCCACCCCAACTTGAATTTTTACAAATTATATTCTGTATGTATTATTTTTATTACTCGTCAGTCACTTTTATTACATATATTTAGATGCATACAAATTCTGGATCACCACTGTATGTATATCTAAGTACTTTTTATAGACCCAAGGAGTTAGCCTTAGCTAGAGTGTACAGGAGTTTGAATTATTATTGCTCTGCTTGTGTCAATTTATACTTGGTTATGTAATAGTACTTTTATGAGTTTGCGTATACTTGTATCATTACATTTCTAATTGTATCACTATGATTCCACTACCATATTTACAAGAAACAAGAAGTGTGATGAGACAGAGCAGGATATGAGGGGGGGGGGTTCAAACCAATTTTGTTCGATTACAAATGTATATTGAAAAAACGATATGTGAATCACACAAACATTATCTTGCTGAGAAATAAAGAATGAAAACAAAACAATTGTCACTTTTTATTTGTGTGAGGAAAAAAATAACAAGTGTGGCATGCCATAGATGGAAGAAGAGATTTTCAGTGTCTTGAAAGTATTAAAGCTCTGACTTTACAAGACTGAGAAGAGAGAAAATTGATGTAAATGTGATGAAACTAGAATGAGTGGGTGTGTGTGTTGCATTTGAATACAGTTTACTGGGTAACATGTCATCCATACTTGACACAAAACAAATTGTACTTTTTATTTGTGTGAGGAAAAAATAACAAGTGTGGCATCCATAGATGGAAGAAGAGATTTTCAGTGTCTTGAAAGTATTAAAGCCTGACTTTACAAGACTGAGAAGAGAGAAAATTGATGAAAATGTGATAAAATAGAATGAGTGGTGTGTGTGTTGCATTTGAATACAGTTTACTGGGTAACATAGTCATCCATTACTTGACAAAATTCAAAATTGAAAACAAATTAAGACAAAATTATGTACAATCAAAACCATCATATAAAGTTTTAAAAAATTAATAAAATGGCTGAACCGAGGTGAAATAACATTTAACAGAATCATAGGCGGGCGCACAGGGTGGGGGGGGGGGCTAGTTTAATTAAGGGGTGCACAGAAGGTTCACTTATAAAATTAATTTTGCATGTATTTTTATTTTTCTGCTTTAAGAAAGAAAAACAAAAAAACACCGCCCTACCTCCCCTATATCAAACATTAAATATCAAAAGAAACTGTAAATGTAAGTGCTATTTTCAGACGGAGAGTGAGTAAAAAGAGCAGCGGAAAAGGTGAACCATTATGAAATAAAGGGTGATAAATCATGTGTAATAAATATGTGTGGATATGTAAAAGGTTCGCGAAAGTTATAACATGTATTCTTTTAAACTTATGGGAAAAGGAATTTGCTTTCAAAGAGTTGAGATTGGCAAGTGCATGGTTACAAGGGATTACATATTGAAATCATACACTATAGTCAATGGGACGCTGTGCGGTGCTTCCCGACGCGTCCGCAAACAATGAGAGTGGTATGGCCTCGGCTCGCACCGTGCGGTGGGGACAAGCGTTCGTACGGTGCGTATGGGCCAATGGTATATCCAGATTTTTGGGTAGAGATCAGTGGGTCGGATCGATGGAAGCTGACAATATTTGAATTCAGAATGTCATAATACCGTTGTGTACCAACTTAGAGTGCCACAAACATTTATAACTTAAGTTAGGCATATTCAATGATTTTCATGGCGGCCATTTTGGAATTCAAGATGGCGGCTGACTGAGTGGTCGGATCGATGGGGGCCGGCAGTGAATTTGCATTTTACACCCTGGCCTGGACCTCTTTCTGATATATTTTAAGAAACCGACTGGGACAAGTCTATCCAGGGCCGGCAATATTTGAATTCAGAAAGTCAAAATACCATTATGTACCAAATTTGAGTGCCATATGTCATTTATAACTCAAGTTAGGCATATTCCATGATTTTTATGGCGGCCATCTTGGAATTCAGATGGCGGCTGACTGAGTGGTCGGATCGATAGGGGCCGGCAATATTTGAATTCAGAATGTCAAAATGCCGTTGTGTACCAAATTTGAGTGCCACAAGTCAGTTATAACTTAAGTTAGGCATATTCAATGATTTTCATGGCGGCCATTTTGGAATTCAAGATGGCGGCTGACTGAGTGGTCGGATCAATGGGGGCCGGCAGCGAATTCGTGTTTTACACCCTGGCCTGGACCTCTTTCTGATATATTTTAAGAAACCGACTGGGACAAGTTTATCCAGGGCCGGCAATATTTGAATTCAGAATTTCAAAATACCATTATGTACCAAATTTGAGTGCCATATGTCATTTATAACTCAAGTTAGGCATATTCAATGATTTTTATGGCGGCCATCTTGGAATTCAAGATGGCGGCTGACTGATTGGTCGGATCGATAGGGGCCGGCAATATTTGAATTAAGAATGTCAAAATACCATTGTGTACCACATTTGAGTGCTATATGTCATTTATAACTCAAGTTAGGCATATTCAATGATTTCCATGGCGGCCATTTTGAAATTCAAGATGACGGCTTATTGAGTGGTCGGATCGATGGGGGCCGGCAATATTCGAATTCAGGACGTCAAAATACCATTGTGTACCAAATTTGAGCGCCATATGTCATATATAACTCAAGGTCACACAGGCCTAATTACTTCGAAGACACCAAAAATGTGAGTGCGAGCCAACCCAAAGACAAAATAACTAATTACAGACGCCAACCATAATTAATTATTCACAATGAAAGAGTGAATTCCTTTTGAGTTTGCAAAGTGCTGAATTCGTTCTGTTACTTATAGGAGTTTCTGAATACAAAGTTTATGCTCAACTATATTTTATTAGCTGAAAGTCTTATTTAAATTGGACTATTTTCTGAGAAAAAGTTGACAATTATTTTGTTGGTATAATAGATAAGTTTGTCTATTTATATGACTGGTATTGTTGAAATTGAAGTCAAAGCCAAAGTTATTTAGCATTTAAAAATATGACAGCTTTTTTATGTCTATTAACTTAGTGGGATTATCAAATATTGACTATAAGATAAAATGAGTCTATCAAAACAATAGTCTTGGTTAAAAGTGAGAAATTGTGTCTATTTAGACCAATTTTGTAATAGATAATGTGAATGCAAATTTCATGTATTGAACATGACTTTAGTTGTGTTATTTCAGGAATCAAGTTTAAGCTTGTTGGTAACTGAGTACACAAATGAATTTTCATTTGATATATTTTTCAGTGCGATATTATTAGCACCAAAAGGAAGTTAGGTGATGTTTTGATGAGTGTAATGTGGGATTTCACTCTCTTGCTAGATCAGTTGTTTTGGAAGTTACAAAATGATAAGATTATTATGAGTCTTTGAGATTATAGTATAATATGCACATTTACAAAAGACAATTGAAGCTTTAATTGTGCATTACTAATTGATTTTTTGTATTCTCTCTGTTCTTTTACATTGCAGATTGAATTATATATGTCACACATCATGTAATCCTGTATGTGCATCCTCTACATTATTTCAGCGTAAATAAAGTGGATTTGAACTATAATACAATTCCAAGCCTGGAACTTTATTTCGTGGTCAGCGAACCCAT
>CALNVZ010002218.1:20511-51151 GCA_940671915.1 Paracentrotus lividus | reverse complement strand
CTTAATGTATACATAGCAGTGAGAGACTAATATGTCCGGAAATTTTGTTAAACAATGCCTCAACATGTTTCAGCTTTAGAAGTTTCCAGTTATTCTAAATAAACAGCCTAGAAAACATAAGTTTAGGAAATAATTCTGTCACTTGTCAGTCAAACATATATTGTTAAAGCATTGACTAAGTACTCATTTTTAAGGGCTTAATGTATACATAGCAGTGAGAGACTAATATGTCCGGAAATTTTGTTAAACAATGCCTCAACATGTTTCAGCTTTAGAAGTTTCCAGTCTTCTATGAAAAATTGTGACTTTTGAAGAAATGTGAGATGAAAATTGGAAGTGATGCTTGCATGTGACTGATAACAGAAGAAATTGGTAAAATATTTGCTGCCATCAAAATGTTACTGAGTTCTGTTACCGTTATAGAACAATAAGCACTACAATACATAACATAAATATGGCAAATATTGGCTATGACAAAAGGCAAGCAATTGAAATTGCACTGTAATTCATCTTGATCAGAAGTTACGAGTATACTTCACATTCAATAAATAACATACATGTAAATATGATCAAAAGGCAAGCAATGGTAAGTACATTGCATTTAAATTGATCACAGGTTAAAGGGGCATTTCAGTAGTGGGATAGAAGCGTGCTATAGGTTTAACTAATTTGGTTGTTGTGTGCTGATTGGATGATTCTTGGGTAATACTTATTTAGACTGAAGTTTGTTGTACGTTACCAGTCATATACTTATAAATTTAATGAAACTGTAATCCATATTTTGGGGATAATAAAAGATGAATGAATCAATCATAACACAATCTATTTTCAACACTAAATTTGCGCAAAAGCAGTCTATATTTTTGCAATGGTTTCCAAAAGTGCTAAATAATATTCCAGAACATACATACATTGTCAAAACAATGTCTGAATATAATTTGCAAATCTAAGCCACTACTGAACTATCCTTTTTTAGTTACATGTTTATGGCCTTGGAATACATCAATTAAAAAAAAATAATAAAAAATTGTGTAAATATTCTCAGTAAAGTGAGCATGTACACTACATGTAACAAAGTACAGTCATGTAGTACAGTGCTATGATGGAATTATACTTCACTCACAATGCATGACATGAATATGGTAAGCAATCATAACAATGGCTTTGTTGGACGGGGGATCAAGATATCGATGTTGCAAGAGATCCAACATGACTAAATAAGTTCATTATTGCAGATTGAAATAATCGCTAGAGGGTATTCATTTGTCTCGCAATCTACTATGGTCAACAACTTGTTGACCATAGTAGATTGCGAGACAAATATTGTTATTACTGCTCCATGACAGGTGTGTGATGGGTCACTAAATAGCACAGCCCCAATGGCACTGAAAGTGAGCATGCACATGTATTACTATCATGGAATTACACTTCCTTTATACAGTGCATGACATAAATACAGTAAACAATTTAAATAATTCTTCATGAAAAAGTACTGAAATTAATATAAACACACACCCTGATTTGCCTTACATTTTATTAGTGAAATGCATATTCTGGAGTTTTTGAATATTTCATGAATACAAGTACAAATTAATACTGATTCATTTTCTGTGCAAAAAGACAGGTGAATGGATGCAGCTATTGTCTGCATAATAGTAGCATCGGTGAGTTTGCGAAAGCAATTCCAAAATAATGCGGATAATGGCCATGGTGTGGTCAAGAAGGTCACTGACATTCTCCCTCTTCCAAATATCTCCTTTGATTGTGCATGCACATTTGACAGTAACATTATTATGTCACAATTGGGAGTGCGCATCTCATTTATACATTGTATGCATGCTAATAGTGCAAGAAATGCACATACTCTTCAGTTATTCATGCCGGTGTAGAATGAGTTTAGTCAACTGCTTGCGAAGTGTGGGCCCATTCATCTTCTCATTGAAGCGCTTGGCTAGATGGTGCATCCGGATCTTGATGTAGCATGATGCAATACACTTGATGAGTATGAAGACATGGTTGTGATCTGGTGGACAATCTAGCATGTGGCCAACGAGCTCCATGAAAATCTGTTGAGAGCCAACATCACGAAGAACTGCCATTGATAGTGCAGATGCAATGCCTATTGACTTTGGTAGGGCGTTCTTTGTGGAATGAAGTAGTCTTTGAACACATCGCTCAGCTGCTTTGCACACCTTGATAACATCGTCTGATGGTTTGATAAGTCCACCACGATTCTTCTTATTCAGGAGGCCACCGCCTGCATCCATGTTGTCAGAAGTCAGACTAGACTGACATTCAGGGCATAGGATGTCTCGCTTTGCCATCTTCACAACATATCCGCCAATGTATCCAATGGCTGCATCAATGAACGGAGACAACTCAAAGTAGTTGGGGACATCTGCATAGTCATGATCATGTGCACTTGGATTGCGGTCTTCAAGATCATATCTCCTGATGAGAAGCATGTCATCCTCAACTGTGCAATTTGCCTTTGGTTGTGGTCTAGAGCTTGATACATGTAGGATTGGTGTCTTCTCCTGTGCAATGCAGTTTCCTCCTTGTCCTTCTATTTCATGCCGTACGAGCAGCCGCTTGTAGATAGCCTGAAATTGTCTAGCTGTTGGGTTGTTGTTGGTACCACCTGCAGATCTCACAGCACAGAAAAACAGTTCTACGTGATCCTGACTGAGTTTGTATGTCAGGATATATCGCAGCTTTGGTGCCTCACATGCAACCAGGCTGTCAAAGAGTGCAATCACACTTTTGATCCCTGCCAGGAAGCCGATGAAAGGAGTCTTCCTTCTTGTCTCGTGCATTGCTTTGCCATCTGCATGCTTCAGTCCAGAGAGATAGATGTATGCATCTTGGAGAAATTCCCGCCAAAACTTCTGGTTCTCTTTTCTCATTGGAGCTTTGAAGTTACGGGCTAGTGGATTTCTTGAATTCATGATATCAAACAAGTGGTCGATGTATCGGATGAATTCAACAGTGGCCTCTGATCCCTTGAATTGAGGTAGATGAAGCTCGTTGTTGCAAAACTCTATAGCATCTGCTACACTACTGCTAAGAGCCTGGGCTGCTAGGTTCACCTTCATCTTTTGTTTTTCCCAGTTGATGTGGGCTGCTTTGAGTTTATTGCCTAGGCGTAGCCCTTCTGCTTCCTGTAGTTTATGGAGCTCGTTGATGTATCTCCATGTGATCTTTCCCCCTTTCTGATTTGTTATCACCCATCCCGAAGCCAATGTGTTTCGGATCAGCTTTAACATGTGGCAGATGTCTAACAGGACATGCACGCGTTGATTTGGGTCTTCAGGGTGAGGGAAGCTAGGGTCCATTGTCGGTACATCCATTGTTGCTCCCAGCTCTTCCATCATCTTAAGATGACAAGATGGACCATCACATGTCAGGGAAACACAGGTAACGCCGATGTCATGAAGACGTGTCAGGCACTGCTGGACGAGGTTGGCCCTTTCCTGTCCTGACAAACCGTTGACTAGGAAATATCCCACAGGTAGTTTCCAATTGCTGTTCATAGAAACAACCATGAGCACAAGTGCATCTTGAGCCGGTGGAGTGGTGTCATCCTGAATTCCAACGCCGATGTCTACATATCCGTGAAACTTGGTGCCGCTCCACTCAACATGTTTTTTTATTGCCATCTCATCCAACATGAGAGCACAAACAACTTCGTTCCCTTTCTCCTTGGCCTGGTCTACCTTAACCTTCAAGACTGAGAATGATTCCTCTGTAAATCCTGGCTCTCCATTCACTCCCATGTACCACCTCTTGATCACAGATGGATGAGGTAGGGCAAAGTCAAAGGATGTTTCCTTACATACTTGTATGCTTTTGCACTATAAAAGTGCAAAGTAGTGCAAAGGCTCTCAGTGCTGGTGGATAAAGATTTTTCGACTTATTTTCCCACTCGACTTGTTTGCCACCATTCTTTTCATCAAATCAGCTGGGACATCGGAAAAAAGTACTTGAAAGCATTTTCTGATGCACAGACGGAAACTCGATTCTCATTTCTCAGTGTGTTTACACTTCTTGAAGATGGGTGACTTTTTACTTAGCCGGCGTGACTTTTTTTTGCAAGGTCTGTACTTTCTTCTGGAGATTATCCACTTTGTCTACAGCTAGTCCAGACGTCTCTTTACTGCTCTCGGGCTTTGCAGAGTAGAATACGAATGATCTTGATATATGCGAGATGATTTGGGTGTTCTGGCTTGGCTGTCTGGTCTTCTTCCTCCAGTTTCGGATGTCGACTGGATGAAGTTTCTCTCCTTAGGCAGCTTTCTGGCAGGTTTTTGATCTGATGGGAAAAGCCAGAAAGAACATTTATTAATTAAAACAATATACATTACTTACAAATAATATTTCCAAAAGCATTTACCTTTTTGATTATCATGTACATACAGGCTTTTTAGAAACATTAAAACAATGATTTTCATATTTAGAATTATAGCACATCATATTATGTAACTAAAACTAAAACCTTTTCCACTCTATCAGTCTATGTACATCAGCACAGTTGTATATATCGAAGATATAAAAAGCTATCCCCAAATGTTTTATTCTATTTACTATTGTAATGATAACATTGAAATAACTACATGTAGGCGAGAAAGATTTGTATATTAAAAAAAATCATTAATTAATTTATGAAATCAAATTTCGGGTGGCCCACCAACAACACAACAATAGAATTATGATAAAGTATTTGTAATTTCCAATGATATACGAACTACATTTTTAGTTTCGGGAGGGGTTGTAAGGGTGGAGGGAACGTTTGAAGATGAACTACCTTCTGCAGATGGCTGGGAAACTGGAAAATAGATGGAACTGCATCTTGTTTCAGGCGTGTTGTTTGGCCAGAGCGGTCAAAGCATTCTCCTTCAAAGTGGTCGGAACACAGGACTGACTTGCGACTTGGCGCCCACTGGTCCCGCCTCATGTTAATCAACCATACTTGGAGCACTTCCGGACGGCTGAACGGAAATCTGTACAAGTAAAGACAAAAACAAAAACAAAACAATAAAAAAAGTGAATTTCAAAATGCTTGTTAAAAAATTAGGCCAAGCCAAAAAACTAAACAAAAAACTCCTGTCCTCCTTTAGCCCTATCAGTTCATAAACAAACAAGGAGAACGGTCAATTCAAATATTTGGAATAAAGTTTTGATGTGAACATACATGTATTAATTTTTTTTTTAATTTAAAAAAAAAAAATTTAATGTGTGAAAAAATTTAAGTGTGAAATTTTAGCCATTTCTGATTTGATTTTTCTCAAACTGTATTTCAATCGATATTCATTACATGCATGCATAAAAAAAGTAGTTCTTTCCAAAGTAATTTTTTGGTCCATCTTTATTTCAAACATACATTGAGGAGACGGGCCTGCGGGAGTGTGTTAAAGAGCCCGCTGGTCGCTACACACTACACGAAAGGAGTAATCAAATACAGCTGCAAAATTGCACCAAAATCATTCTTTGAAAAAATCATAAGTTTTATGGGCTTGAGTATTTTATCATGAAAACTTACATCAGAAAATGCAGAACGGCCTATTTTTCTTTCTGAAGCACCCTCTAGACCACTACTGAACCTCCCATTCAACAAATATTTATCTATACTAGATTACAGGCTAATTCATACATGTAGCCATCATGCAACTCAATCAAGACAGCATACACAACACACCTGCTACGCAAGTGGTAAAATATAATATAATATATTAGCTTAATATGGATAAGGGGCTAAGTCTTGTTTTATCTCTGTCACTGCACAAATACCTATTTTTATCTCTGCCTTACGGTACGAGTACAGCTTAATTTGAACGACTCATGTAGTGTCCGCCTGAACGAACCAACATAATATACTATATGTGGTTACACACAAAGAACATCGCCACTCTCAACATAAAGCTACACGAAGCAGTGACTTTAAAGGTGAATTACCCAGGTCGAAATTCCCATAGGCTCCATTAGAAAACCAACAGAAAATATCTATTGGTTTCTAATGGTGTCTGATGGATTCTAATGGTTTCTAATGGACCATCAGAATGTCAATCGTATTCCAATAGAGACCAATACAATGGGAATGTCAGAATCCTAATGGACCCACAGAGGACCAATAGGCTCCAATAGATAGCAAGAGATTCTGTTGGTGTCTGGCCATCAACCTCTGTTGGTCCAATACAAATTGGTTTTCTGGCCCTTGTATCGACCCATAAACCAATAGAATCTGATGGTCTCTATTGGTCTCTATTGGTTCCAGGCTGTTGGACCCATAAACCAACACAGACAATCAGACTCTATTGGTCTCTAGGCCTATTAGTTTCAGGCTGTCCCATATACAATTTCTATTAATTGGGGTTTTCTATTTTTCTTGGTTCCCAGTGGTGTCTAATGGTTTCTATAATTAGTTTCTATCAGCTTTTAATGGTTTCCATAATTTATTTATTATTTTTTATTGATTTCTATTAGCTTGCTTCTGTTGGCTTGGGGTCTTCCCATAAGGCTGAGTGCCCTCGAGGCCAAGGGTCCGCGAGGCCCGAGGGTCCACGAGGCCGAACAGTATATTGCAAAATACAATATGAGAAAAATCGGTCTCATGGGAAAAAAAATCGGCCTCGTGGGTGCTCAGCCTCGTGGGACTCTGCCCCTGGCGGCCTCGTGGGCCCTCGGCCTCGTGGACCCTCCCCGTTAGCTTGTATCAGTTTGTGTTGGCTTATATCGGTTTGTTGTTGGTTCCTACTGGTTTCTGTAATTTTCTGTTCAGATGTTATTTCTGACTGGTTTTTATTGGTTTCTGTTGGTTTCTATTGGTTTCTGATGGTTTCTGTTGGTCATGAATATTCATAAGCAGTATTCTGAGATTTGGAAAAAAGGTGGAAAATAAATAGAAATATGCAATTTTTAGCCATGTAGCTGGCATTTGGCTTATTAATATAATAAAAAATATTTTAGTTTATTAGTGTTTTTTGTTTAACACAATTTCAAATTGATTCATAATGACAATTCTTCATATTTCATTAACAAAAGTGTAATTTGATATTAAGTAACTGTCTTTCTTCAAACATTTTGCCTGTAGTACTTTATATAGCAGGGGTCGACAATTTGCCAGTAGTAATAGGGCCTTAATATAGGATAGCATAGGTTAGGATAGGATAGGATAGGGTAGGATTCATTGTTAATGTCAACATGTTTATGTGAGTTGTTAGCCGAAACAATCCAAAAGATTTTATTACACTATTTTCATTAATTAATTTCTTATTGGTCCATTAGAAAATGTATATTGGACCAACAGAAAAAATTCTATTGGACCAACAGAAAATGTCTATTGGTCCATTAGAAATTTCTAATGGTTCTGTGGGTCCCATATTTCATAAACCATTAGAAACCATTAGAGACCAACAGCCCTAATAGTTTCTGATGGTCCAACAGGCTAATGGAGCCTATGGGAATTTCGACCTGGGTAAGAAGACGATCCCAAATATTGAGATATTTATATTAATAGCATCCTTACAACCCCCCAAAAATACTGAGTGGCGTTTTAACCCCCAAAAAAGTTAATAGTGAATTTAACGATGAACCCCTACCCATATTTTCCGAGTTCGCTTCCCGGGATGCGTACTAATACTAGTGTTCTCTCCGTCGACGTCACAAACGAATTCGGTCTTGGCGAAGTAAACACAAGGCATGCCGTGTGTACACACTGACACATTATATGAATCTACTTGTGTGTCAGAACTTTTATTTTATCGTTATTAAGTTTATGTGAATGATTTTAAAACAGAAATAAAAATGAAGCTATGTCATACAGTCAATAATGTGCCTCTGAATTGCTAGAATATTCTATTTGTAGCATTTTAAGACGAGGGCCGTGGCGAAACATGTCAATAAATACTGACTGTTTATAGTGTTACGGTATGGAAATCAGCTAGTTGTGGTGTGCAGTTGATCAATTTGCGAAACGTAAATGCTTATAAAAAGTAGATTTATGAACATACTCATTCTCCAAAATATGTAACTGCCCTCTAAATGATACGATAGACCTATGGATTAATTTCAAGAGATATAATATGAAATTTGATCGAGATATGCTCACCGGTCAATCGCGTAGCGGACGCTAATCGTTCGTGTTATTAAGATATTCTTCCGCGTGTGTTGATGCGACCGGCTCTTGAAAAACCAAGTCGCTAGCGGAATCGGTCTGCGCTTGCCGCCGGCGCGCGTTGGCCTGGGATATAGCTAGCTTCATGTATATGTGCTAAGTGTTCGCTTTTGCGCTTCACTTTGCAATAATACCGTCTCATGAATTTGGTTTTGCCTTACAATTTATACGAAAATCAGTCGGTATATTAGGCCTCGAAGTAAGTAAGTAGAATTGTTTATCAATTTCTTTGTGAGTTTGCTTCATCATCTTTCACTATATGTCTTCGAAATTATAGAAAGGTCATTTTGATCCAAACTTCACCCATTTGATCTTGAATACTTGTCAACTAGGAATAACGAAATCATCATTAGCAAGCCACAGAAATCACAGTATAGTGTACATTATAGCGAAGCAACACACACAAATAAAACTACACAATACACACGTATACGGAACAAGCTGCTCAAGCTGCGTGTGCACTGTGTGAGCGACCGGATCTACAATGTACGTCACCTCACAGAACTCGATCGTATACTCGGAGTTAAAAAATATATAAAAATAGTGAAAATATCAATAATAACTCATTGTTTGCAATAATACTTCACATTTAAGACTTTGGAAATCGTTATTCATACTATTGTTTATGTAGGGATAGTAAAGATTTGTACATATGATCCTTAATTATTTGAACTGACTTCCTTGAAAAAAATTGGTAAATCATCTAACTCTATCTGCGCATCATTCTGTATTCAACATCCAGACACGATATACACAATACCCGGCCGTGACGTCACCCTCAGAGTGTACTAGAGTACACTAGTCTTTCACGCCCAGGCAGGAGGCTAATTTCATGAACTATCAAACCAGAATATTTGAGAAGCCAGAGGATTTTTGTGATATGCTATCTGTTTGAACACTTATATATGCTATTATATATCTGTAGAACCCAATTAATGGAAATTCATCCCCTTCTTAATTCAACTTTAACTTGAATTTTTTTCATGTTATTATGCATAAAAATCATACTTACAGGTGAAATGTTCGTCCACAACCTTTCGATTGCCGATTAGTACAGTTGACTGCTGCACATGCAGGCATTTTCAGGCATATTTTTCAGAATAAATACTTAGAGAATAACATACTGGGGGCGTTTCACGAAACCGTCATAAGTCAACTTCTTGACTAAATCGGAGATAGTGAACAACTTTGTCCACAAGCGCGGTTCCACGAAGCGCCCTCTCTGACAAGATCGTGGACAACAAGCTGACTAAATACTTATGACAGCTCCGGACCTATCATATCTTTTGGAGAGCGCTGATACGTCAATCAAACGCAATTTATGGCAAAGCGATCGGTTTGGGCGAATTGCATTTGCCGCGACAATCTCGATTTCTCATTTTTGTTCATACAAAATGTGGCAACCTCAGGATTTTGGTCTAATATCTAGAAAATAAATGGTTGTTAACAATTAAGTGATTTTTATATCCAATAAAGAAATAATATCTCGTAATATATCCAATCAAGAAATAATATTGAATAAATTGCAAAAGCATTATTCAGCTTACCATAAAGCTAAATAAAGAGACCCGCAGAGACTACGTTGGTAGTTAAAATCGATCTATTAGTCTCAAAATTAATAATTTTGATAGATTTCTTTTTAAATTACAATGCACTATTCATTTCTTTTTGTGAGTAACAGAAAATTTAGGAAAAAATCCTCAATCTAGCTCCATTTTCAGCTAGCGTACTTTTTTATAGTCTGATTTACGAAACTATGAAATTAGCGCATCCGGGGGTACCCATCTCATGTTCTGACGTGGTCTATTTAATTTCATGATTGACACCTTGTAAATATATGCAGTAGAAACATTGTGCGTTTTAATTCATATTATATAAATTATACATAATTTTATGAGCTTTCATACTGTTATTGACCGATTTTATCACTTCAATTTCGATAATATTGAAAATTTTGCTAAACCACAATGTCTAAATATCAACGAAACCGTGATTAAGCCTATTGCTCGATGACATCATCTCCGATAATATCGATATTACAAATTGTCTAGCTTGGAAGAGCTTTGTGTAACCGACTTAGTAAGATTGGAGCTAACTACGTGGTTGGTGGATAAAGATATGACTAACTTGTCCATGGTTTCGTGAAACGCCCCCCAGGAACGTATGGCTTTCAGCGTTCGTGGAGGCGGATGATGAGAGTGGTTACATGGCGGCTTATGGGGCCACCGCGACGAGCCAATGGTGTATCCAGATTTATGGGTAGAGATCAGTGACGTATACCACTACATGCCAAAATCCCTAACTCGTTTTGAACGATAGAGGGATATTGTTCTGTTGTGAGAGCACAAACTCGTTTCCGCATCGAGCGTTTTTGTGGTTTACAAATCGATTTTAATCAATTAAATTTGTCATATTTAGGGAAATATGATTGCCACCTTTTATTAAAAAGCCTTGGAGGAAAGTTCAAATAAAAATAAATAAATAAAAAATAAATATTAATAAATAAATATGCTATAGATGCACCATGACCATAGAGGTGGATAAAAGGGTTTTATTTATCCACCTCTATTATGACCATGACATAATTATTCAAAAATCTGTTTTAAAGTAATATGGCGAATCTAAAACAATTATTCAATTGTGCTTCATCGTGCCCCTCATAGTTGAGACAAGAATGGAAAATGAAAATGACACTGAAACATTAACATATTTAACACACACACACACACACACACACACACACACACACACAAATAGATTCTGTTGTCTCTTCTTTTTGGCCGTCCTAATGCCCTAGGCTTATGATTTTGTTAGCTGATTTATTACATTATTGATTTTTTGGCGTAACAGTTATAGGCATTTGAGCTTTTTATA
This sequence comes from Paracentrotus lividus, assembly GCA_940671915.1. Lineage (NCBI taxonomy): Eukaryota > Metazoa > Echinodermata > Echinoidea > Camarodonta > Echinidae > Paracentrotus > Paracentrotus lividus. Next base: position 40,107 of record CALNVZ010002218.1, on the reverse strand, counting down.
TACATATTTCTGCAAGAACCATATTTCTATTTTTATTTATTTATTTATTTTTTTTAAAAATCTGCTAGCCATTTCAAAAGTGTGCAGTTTTTATAAAACGCACTGCAGGCTATTATAGACGGTATTAAAGGTTTGGAAAGAAAAAACTAGCCGAATATAAACAGAGTCAATGAGTCAATAAAAATGTCCCATCATTTTGAAGTTGTCTTGGTAAAGTCATCCTCCTAGCATAATGCTGGTCCCTTTTTCATATGGATCTTTGCAAGGATGAAGATGGTAAGATCTCACTTGCGCCAAATGGTTTGGTGATCGAAGAATAAACAAATTTAGAATGTATTACTTATGTCCACCATTACGCACCATCATTTGCACAAGTCATACACGAAGCACATTTACACAACACATCATTACCACACATGCACACGCACACACCCCATCTCATTCCTTTCAGCACACACACACACACACACAAACACACACACACACACACACACACACACACACGCGCATACAAACAAACACACACACCCTCAACAAACACACCCACACACATATGCACACACCCTCACTCACAATCACAAACAGTTGTTTAAATGGAATTACTGTAGTCCCAAACATTCAGAGATGATCTTGGTAAACAAAATGGGAAATTCGATTGTATAAATTGTTTACTCTGTGTGTGGGTCCATGTCTCATTTTGTTTGTTTGTGAGGGAGGATGTGCGTGTGTGTGTGTGTGTGTGTGTGGTGTTTTAACATATCTATGAAACGTGCTTTGTTTTTTTATACATTATATGTCCCATCAATTTGAAAATTTCATTATGGGCTTCATAATTTTTCTTGGTAGAGTCATCTTCATTTCCCAGCATTTTGTTGGTACATTTTTTATTTGGATCGTTTCACTAATGACTGAGTAACATAGGCCCTACAATCTTCAGAAGACAGTAAACAATTGATAGCAATATTTACCCTTCGATGTCTTATTTATATGGGTGTGTATATTCCTATTTTTTCAAGTAAATTATCGCCGTGCTGCGGAAAGGCTTCAATATGAGCAATAATAATGCATTTTGCGAATTTTTACTTTCTACATAATTTATTCAGATGTTTTTTGCATTGAAACAATACATAAACATTAAATTTTAAAGGATATCGATAAAAAGAAGAATAAATGATCTTCTCAATGTTATGTAAATCAAGAATAACCGAAAGCCCCCCCCCCCGAGAAAAAAAAAAAGAAAGAAAAAGAAAAACTTAGAAAAAGAAGAAAAATAAATAAATAAACACTCAAAATTGTCATTAAAAGGACTAACAATTGATGATCTTCAAATTATTATACATATTTTTCAAAAGGTTACTTCATCTAATATACTGTAAGCGCTTTGGTCTTAACAGGTAAAGCGCTTTATAAATAACCGGTATTATTATTATTATTATTATTATTATCTGCATCTTCGGTACCATATTTGTCTGATTATGTGTTTACGTTTAGATGAAAATAGGGTAGATGTAGGGAATAGCGGACAGTAGGGAATATCGGACGGCCACCACATGTCCAGCCCTAGCTGCCAACATAAGATCAACTGACTTGAAATACCGGCATCTATTGGTCAGGTGGTCCGTCTGGGAAGGTTGAATGCTGTATTCGACAACAACAAGTGAGAAATCTCCGAGAAAACAACCAAAATCTGTCAAGGTAGGAAAATTTGCAACCTGAAAAATGTCACTGAAAAATGACTCTTTTTAGGATCCATGTTGAAGATACATAATAATCTTGACTCGTTAAATAAATTATCTTTGCTATGAATATTTTGTGCGCTGGAGGCCCCTAGCCAACCCCCAATCTGGCCCAAGCGCAATTACACCAATTCTTTTGACAAGGTTTGTCTCCAGCAGAGGGCACTGGGTCGAACCCTTTGTTTTAAATATACTTATTGTTTGTTAATTTTACAGTGCGAGGTCGCATAGTGACCGAGCAGGAAAATTTTGGGTTTTAAAAGATATATGAAGTAAAGAAGGGGGCACTTTGTAGTATTTTAAGTGAAACTTTTTAAAGAAATTGTCCATGGGACTTTTAAAGAGTACGAAAGGCTTCTTTTTAGTTTTAAAAAGGCATTTTTAAGCTAAGAAAGGGGGCAAGAGTGCATGAAAAAGTGGGAGCATTGTGCCCCCTGCCCCCGGTTCCACCGCCTCTGATAGACCCCAATATCCTCAAGCGCGAAGGGCGAGTAGAAAACTATGAGCTCAAAATTGTAGCTTATTTTGCATTATGGACCCTATTAGTATCCGCGACCCCAATATCCTCAAGCGCGAAGGGCGAGTAGAAAACTATGAGCTCAAAATTGTAGCTTATTTTGCATTATGGACCCTATTAGTATCCGCGACCCCAATATCCTCAAGCGCGAAGGGCGAGCCGAAATTTTGGAGTTTTTAAAGAAATGTGGAGTAACAAGGGGCCCTTTTTAATATTAAAATTTGCCCCCTTTCTAAAACAAAATGTTCTAAACAGAAGTTGTCCACGGGACTTTTCAAAACTCTGAAAGGCTACTTTTTGGTATATATAAAGATGACACTTTTTTAGCTTAGAAAAGGGACACTTTTTGGTCATGAATAGGGGCACCTTTAGGGTGGAGGAAAAAGTGGGGTTCACTGTGCCCCCTGCCCCCACGATTCCACCGCCTCTGCCACTAGGCCTTATTTCTGTTATATCATTTCCTAAAATTGAAGATAACATAATTTAAAAATATAAAAATAGAGTACAAATGCAAACGGAAACATTCCTGTTTATATGGTTTAAGTGTAATTCCTGCGTAATTTGTTCTGAAAATCATGATTATCATCCACAAAATAAAAAGTTGCGAGCGCGAAGCGCGAGCGAAAGATTTTACATGTAGGGGGACGGAAATCAAAGTGTTTTAATCTTCCTTTTTTTGTATTTCTATTCAAGTATCTGCTACATTTCTGCCAAAAAGCGGGGGCTTTAATTTTTTTTTTTTTTTTTTTTTGGTCAAGCGGACCCTGCTCGCCTGCGGGGCCGGGGGGGGGGGGGGGGTTCGTTCGAACCCCCCGAACCCCCCCTGGTTACGGGCCTGTTTATTAAATTGTTTGACAATTTTAAAATGTCTATTTCTATTATTTATATTATTATTATTATTATTATTGTGATATGTCATGATCTACATGAGATATAAAGTTATTCTGAGTGTTCTGAAATTTTGAAGTAAAATGCATATAATCTTCTAAAAATGAATAATGTTATAAAAAAATCAATACAAACATGTTAAGTTGATGGTTTACATTCAAATCAGTGCTTCCAGACAGATCTTTATACAAAAAAGGGGGTAAAAACATACTGTCCGGTATTTCCTACACTGTAGGGAATTCCGGACAATTTACCATGGCATCATTATTTGCATATAACTGCCTCAACAAATATTTGATTACCTCAATTTTTTTTGGAAAATAAAGTTGAATGATGTAGCTAAGCAATGACAATCTTTTTCTTTTGTGATTTTATTGTTTTCATGTCCTAATTAAGCAAATGAGCTTAAGTGGCCGGTATTCCCTACATCTACCCTATGCAAAAAAGTAGGGCTTAATACATTAAAACCTTGTAATATATTTTGAATACACGATTTCAATTTCCAGAAATAAATGAGCAAACTATGCATGTGACCAAAATAATGGTAATTTGAAATTTGACTTTGGCAATACTTACAGTGACTATAGATTAAGTTAAATTAAACATGCTATTTTCCTCTGGATTAAGGTTTGTTCATTTCTACTATGTATTCTGATAAATCATGATATCATCATCCCGTCAATAATATTATAACTAAATGAATATCATAATAATATCAGTATTATACAGCGCTTTTCCGGTTAAACTGCTCAAAGTGCTGTACAGAATATTGCATATGATACATTTTCTTCTTCAAAAAGATAAAAATGGTTAAAATCATCATAACTTCGTCTATTATACTTTTAAAGAGGCCATTTCCAAGAAATTGCTCGAGGACTCCAGTCATTAATATATTTTTTTCAATTATTCGAAAGACATAAGCAATAAACAAAAACAAAACATGAAGGCAAAATTCAAAAGGAGAATAAAGCAGACATTAAAAACATCATAGCAATTAGCTTACTTTCATATCATTATAAAATATTCACAAGGCTACTAGTGAGTACGAAAAGGAAGATATTTGATGGAAACCAGTCAAGCAAGAGAGCAAGCAGTTTCCCGAAGTGGATACTCGGCAGGAGACCACATTCAAGAATTAAATCAAGGTATTGAAAAGTCGACGGTTTTATCGGTTTCATCTATGAAAAAGCATTCAACGCGGTTCAGTATGGCGACCAGTTCACTGCACTCCAGTTAGAGAGTATTTTATATACATGTAAGTAGCTTGTGTCCAAACCATACAGAACAGAAACGTAAATTCCAAAAAGAGAATTCAACGTGAAAACGATGTCCCCAAAATAGTTAAACTTAGTTGGAAGAGGTGTACGGCAGGGGGGCATACTATCCAAATATTTTTACAGCAGCAATGGATCGGAAGAAATGCTATCCTTCCAGTGGTCAAGATAAATATTGAGAAATTGAGGAATTGTAGGAACTGAGTGGAGGGGGGGGGGCACGGGGCCCCCTTGATCCGTGCCTGATTTCTACAACGAAACATTTGCAATATGCTGAAACTTGGACGAATACAAAACAACTTTAATAGAAAACCATGATGAGGGTACAGGCGCGGATCCAGGGGGGGGGCGACGGAGGAGAAAAAGGGAGAAAGAAGGAAAAAGGGAAAGAAAAGAAGAAAAAGAAAGAAAGAGAAGGGAATAAGGCCCGATGCTTGTACAATTTTCGCCCAACTTTATTCAATAAGAAGCGCGAAATAGGCTTTATTTGGTTCTAAACGACCATAACTAACGCCTTTAGCCCACGAGCCCGATTTTTCTCGTATTGTATTTTGCAATAACTGCTCAAACGCCCTTTTAGAAGAAAGAGAAATACATTAGTGACGAAAAGTAAAAATAAGGAAAATAATTCAAACTAAAGTTTCAAAATTTCACAAAGAAAAGAGGCCTCGTGGACCCTCGGCCTCATGGGTATACTAAAAAATTAACCCTTTATTTATTCAAAAAACAAATTTAAACCCCAAATTTTCGGCTCGCGCTTGGCGCTCGCTGATACCAAATCATAATGCACAAATAATAACTCCAATTTTTACCTTAAAAAATTTCAGCTCGCGCTTCGCGCTCGCGAATACTAAATAGGGTATATAATAAACAATTATTATCTATCATTTTCTAGTAATAGAAAATGCCCCTTCTTTTATTCCATATAACTTTTAAAACCTAAAAATTTTCGTCTCGCGCTTCGCTCTCGCAGATTCCAATTCAGAAGGGTATATAATGCACAACTATCTACAATTTTTTATACTAAAAAATGCGCCTTTATTTATTCTATATATCTTCTAAAACCCCAAATTTTCGGATCGCGCTTCGCGCTTGCGGATACTGAACCATAATGCACAATTTTCGGCTCAAATTTTTTGGCTCGCAGATACCAATTAAGTATGGTATATAATCCACAATTAACTCAAACTTTTCAGCTCCCGGATACTAAATAGGGTCTATGATAGACAATTATCTACAAAATGTTTTTATACTAGAAATGCCCCTTTATTTATTCCATATATCTTTTAAAACCCTAAATTTTCGGCTCGCGCTTCGCGCTCGCAGATAGCAATTCGGTAGGATGTATAATGCACAATAATTCAAAATTTTCAGCTCGTGTTTCGCGCTCGCAGATACTAAATAGGGTCTATGATACATAATTATCTACAATTTTTAATGCTAGATATGGCCCTTTATTTATTCTATTTATCTTTTAAAACCTCGAATTTTCGACTCGCGCTTCGCGCTCGCGGATACTAAACCATAATGCACATATAACTCCCATTTTTAGCTCAAAAATTTCGGCTCGCGCTTCGCGCTCGCAGATACCAATTCGGTAGGATAAATAATGCACAATTAACTCAAAATTTTCAGCTCGTGTTTCGCGCTCGCGGATACTAAATAGGGTCTATGATATACAATTATCTACAATTTTTTATGCGAGGAATGCCCCTTAATTTATTCCATATGTCTTTCAAAACCCCAAATTTTCGGCTCGCGCTTCGCGCTCGCTGATACTAAATCATAATACACAAATAACGCCAATTTTTACCTCAAAATTTTCAGCTCGCGCTTCGCGCTCGGGGATACTAAACCATATAAATGCACAAATAACTCTAATTTTGAACTCAAATTTTTTCGGCTCGCGCTTCGCGCTCGCAGATACTAATTCAGTAGGGTATTATAATGCACAATTAATTCAAATTTTTACCTGAAAGTTTTCATCTCACGCTTCGCGCTCGTGGACACTAAAATTGGGTCTATAATGCACAATTATCTCAAATAATAGCTAATTATTTTCGGCTCGCGGTTCGCGCTCGTTTTTTTTTTTAAATTTGTCATTAATGAAACACATTCTTAAAATCATCTATTATTTATTGTTTTTGTTTTTGTTGCTAGTATATATTATTAAATTGTTTTCATAGGAGTTAAAATGAAATTGTTTAAATTCCTCGATTTAGGTCAGTATAAGCCTATATGTCGGGGAATGTTTTAAACGCTCCACTCGCAAGATTAAAAAAAAAAAAAGTTGGGCCCCCCTCTGGAAAATCCTGGATCCGCGCCTGGGGTAAGAAAAACATGTTACTGCTCACGACAACACAGAGAACATTCAGAATCAATACTCCTCTCAACATTATTACTGAGCGAATAGTTATCTAACTGAAAATATAATACACCCACGAAGAGTAAATATGGTAATTCTAATTTTATGTATTACTGTATAAAGATAATGTAATATTATCAATTGACTTTCCGCAATTATTGCATAATATTTACGATTTGCATATGATATATGTTCCTCTTCCTAAAGATACATATGCTTATAAACATCATGACTTCGTCTATTATACTTTCAACAAGCCACTTCCAAGAAATTGCTCGAGAACTTCAGTCAATAATGTTTTTAACCTGATTTCGAATAAAATACATGTAAATAAAATTATTCGAAAGACCTAAGTAATGAACAAAAACAAAACATTAAAGAAAAATTAAGAAGGATAAAAAACAGAGAGAGAGGGAGGAAGAAAAAAAAAAACGATGGCTGGAGCATTATTGCATACGTGAGTGGCACATGGACAAGACTGACTCATGACAGAAAAGGAGGGAGAAATCACGAAGAGGGCTACATCCAACAGGGGAAGGACATAGCCTGGTGAAGTGAGTTGAGTTTGGACAGTTTTAGATTATCTTCAAAGTTATATACTAGTATATCGCTGTAATGTTACATTTCAAGTTCTTTTCCGAATAAACAATATGCAAAATGCAAAGCATGAAATTTTGCAGAAATATTACACATCAGAAAATTCGAGAAATCCTGATGATATGCGGTTATACCAGTATTTACAATGAACGGAGTTCAGTATGACTAACTTAAACATACATGCATTCCTTTGAATCAAAGCCAAGTTATACGAATAAAATGCAATTTTAGTTGATCAGTTACATGAACACGTAAGGTATAGTAATAGTAATAATAATATTAGTATTTAAAACTCATCTCTTACGGCTGTATCATCATGAATCATAGCGCTTACACTAATAATAAATTGAATAATACAAACAAGTAATGATACATAGAACATTATTATAATATTATACATACAGCAGTCAACTTTTGAAAACCTTTTGAAAAAAACCCAATTACTTATGTGTTAAGGATTTCTTAAAGGTTGAAGTACTTGGAAAATAGTTACTGAGAAAATTTATTTCCTCTCGTAATATTTACATTTAAGTACAGCTGTATCGAATAAAAATGTAAAAGTGAGAAATATCCCTTCAATCATGTCAATAGTATGAAGTTTAATCACAACCTAGTATTGTTTGGTATTTCCATAATTCGATGATGCAGGAAAATCAGACTTTCTTCTACATTATTTCCATTTCATTTGGTGGTGTATAGATCTTGAGATATGATTACTTTTTGTTTACAATCAAGAAAAATCCACTTGGGAACGCCTTCTCATACCTTAGTGTATAGATTCGAACAGAATAAGCCAAACATGACCGCGATAGAACAAAAAGTTTAGGCAATTTTATTCCCTCATCGTCGCACAAAATTTAGCATAACTTTTGTTTACAAAACGAATATACAAAAGTCAATCAACATTAAAAATGGGTTTAAATGGATACCACATAGCATATGAGAATATTTCATACCTTATTCATTTTCCCGTTGGACTATAGATTTAAAAAAAAAAAAAAAAAAATGGGTTAAATGGATACCAAATACACATTGCATTTGAGAATATTTTTATACCTCATTCATTTTCCCGTTTGTACTATAGACAAAAAAAAAACAAAAACAGAAAACTGTACAGAACTGCCTTTCTAATGTTATTTTATAATGTCAACGATAAATGAATTATTTCATAAAATATATTTACGACCAACCTATATGACCATATTTCGCAATATTTTATTTTGCAGAAATCAAACAATATAAAAATCATTACATATACAAATTTATTTTTGCAGTGACATGAAAAATATCTACACATTGTATTTCAGAATATCATTACATGACTACACTCCTATTGTTATATTACAATTTACAACAAATTCAAGTTGGGCCCCCCCCCCCTGGAAAATCCTGATCCGCACTGGGTAAAAAAAAACATGTTACTGCTCACGACAACACAGAGAACATTCCGAATTCAATACTCCTCTCATATTAATGAGCGAATAGTTATCTAACTGAAAATATAATATACCCACGAAGAGTAAATATGGTAACTCTAATTTATGTGGTACTGTATAGAGATAATGCAAATTATCAATGTGCTTCCGCAATCATTGCATAATATTACGACTTCCATACGATATATGTTCCTCTTCCTATAGATACATATGCTTATAAACATCATGACTTCGTCTATATACTTTCAACAAGCCACTTCCAAGAAATTGCTCGAGAACTTCAGTCAATAATGGTTAACCTGATTTCGAATAAAATCATGTAAATAAAATCATCGAAAGACGTAAGTAATGAACAAACACAAACATTAAAGAAAAATTAAGAAGGATAAAAACAGAGAGAGAGGAAGAAAGAAAAAACAACACGGTGGCTGGATCATTACTACATACGTGAGTGGCACATGGATAAGACTGACTCATGACAGAAAAGAGAGAGAAATCACAAAGAGGGCTACATCCAACAGGGAAGGACAGAGCCTGGTGAAGTGAGTTGAGTTTGGACAATTTTAGATTACTTAAAAAGTTAATACTAGTATATCGCTGTAATGTTACATTTCAAGTTCTTTTCCGAATAACAATATGCAAAAGCAAAGCATGAAATTTTCTAAAATATTACACATGAGAAAATTCGAGAAATCCTGATGATATGTCGTTATACCAGTATTTACAATGAACGGAGTTCAGTATGACTATCTTAGACATATATACATGCATCCTCTTAATCAAAACCAAGTTATACGAATAAAATGCAATTTTAGTTGATCAGTTACAGAACACGTAAGTATAGTAATAGTAATAATAATATTAGTATTAAGAAACTCTATTTAACGGCTGTATCATCATGATCATAGCGCTTTACAATAATAATAAATTGAATAATACAAACATAGTAAGATAACATAGAAACATTATTATAATATTATACATACAGCAGTCAACTTTTGAAAAACCTTTGAAAAAAACCAATTACTTATGTGTTAAGGATTTCTTAAAGGTTGAAGTACTTGGAAGATAGTTACTGGAGAAAATTTTATTTCCTCTCGTAATATTTACATTTAAGTTACAGTCTGTATCGAATAAAAATGTAAAAGTGAGAAATATCCCTTCAATCATGTCAATAGATGAAGTTTAATCACAACCTAGTATTGTTTGGTTATTTCCATAATTCGATGATGCAGGAAAATCAGACTTTCTTCTACATTATTTTCCATTTCATTTGGTGGTGTATAGATCTTGAGATATGATTACTTTTTTTGTTTACAATCAAGAAAAATCCACTTTGGGAACGCCTTCTCATACCTTAGTGTATAGATTCGAACAGAATAAACCAAAATGACCGCGATAGAACAAAAAGTTTAGGCAATTTTAATTCCCTCATTTTAGCATAACTTTTGTTTTACAAAACGAATTATACAAAAGTGTATCAACATAAAAAAATGGGTTTAAATGGATACCCAATACACATAGCATTTGAGAATATTTCATACCTTATTTATTTTCCAGGTTTGTACTATAGATAAAAAAAACACAAACAAAAAACTGTACAGAACTGCCTTTCTTATGTTATTTTATAATGTCAACGATAAATTGAATTATTTCATAAAATATATTTACGACCAACCTATATGACCATATTTCGCAATATTTTATTTTGCAGAAATCAAACAATATAAAATCATTACATAAACAAATTTATTTTTGCAGCGACATGAAAAATATCTACACATTGTATTTCAGAATATCATGTACATGACTACACTCCTAATGTTATATTACAATATTTACACAAAATTAATTTAGACCATAAGCTATATATCGGTATGACCAAATTATCCATCCCTGCCTTCTAATATAGGTTTTCCCGGTCCATTTCATTGTTTTGTCAGTCAATTTCATGTTACAGACGTTCATTTTCGTAAAAATACGCTGATGCATAGAAATATTTTCATTCTAATCGCAATGACTGAAACCTGGCTAACAGACAATGACTCTACAGTTCTACAAGAATTTGTCCCGTCTGGCTATAAATTTGTTCATCATCCTAGAAGTAACCGCCGAGGCGGAGGAACTGGATTTGTCTACAGAGAAACCTTCAATGTTCTACAAGCTGCTGCTGGTGAGAAGAACTCTTTCGAGTATGCAGAGTACCAAATTTCATGTAAATCCTTTCATGCATACGTAATTAATATCTACAGACCGCCCTACTCAGAATTACATCCTGTAACAGTACCAAGTTTTGTTTTAGAATTTAGTGAATACATACAAGGTCATTTACTGTCTAATGTACCTCTCCTGATTGTTGGGGACATCAATATACATGTTGATGCTGTGAGTGGAGACTCGCGCTCCTTTCTGGGTCTTCTTGATGCTTTGTGCTGTTCACAAGTAGTTGATTTTTGTTCACATACACATGGCCACACTCTGATTGAGTTAATAAGACGCCAATCTGATGATCACATTATTCATCGGTAAACCTTGGCCGCATCCAATTGATGATCTGATCACATTCCTGTAGTGTTACCTAAACTCAAGAACCACCACATGTCGCCTGTCAAAGAAATCTCATTTCGAGTTAAAAATATCTGCATATCAATACAGAGCAATTACAAAGAGACCCTCATTGACAGTGATCTCTGTAAAGTGAAATGCATAACGATAATCACTGCAATTAGCTACACTATATGATAAAACTCTAAGTGATATCTTAAATAAACATGCACCTCTGGTAACAAAAACTGTGGTACTTCGTCCTCGAGCACCATGGTGGACTGATAGTATATTGGAAGCAAAAAGACAAAAGAGAAAAGCTGGAAACAGCTGGTTTAAATCAAGAACGAATAAAGACTGGGAGGTATAGGTCACTCCGTAACTCATACTCTTTCTTATTGTATAGGCACGAAATCCCATAATAAAGATCTTGTGCTGAAAATAAGACGACACAGGAAAGTTGTTATATTGTAAAACGTTGTTGAATATGTCAACAAACAGCCTGAAATACTAGCAATGTTGATACAAAAACCATTTGTCAATGACTTGGGAAAATTCTTTCTTGAAAAAGTACAGAAAACTCACAATGAAATAGAGTCAAACTTCGTAGCATAGATACGATAACCTTATCGTTGATGAAGTGGAAAACTGATTCACAGTTTGAAACTTTCAGAAATTTTAAATTAATCTCTGAGCACGATGCCCGAAAATTGTATGAACTCAGTAAAAAGTCTGTCCTCTAGACCCAATGCCCACAAAGTTGTTGTTAGAGTATATTGATTATATTGATACTGTCATTACATCTATGATGAATATGTCTCTGTCAACAGGTCAATTCCTGCAATGGGAAGTTGCTATAGTGAAACCATTACTGAGAAGCCTGGCCTTGAAACAGTATTCAATAATCTTAGGCCGTTAGTAATCTTCAGTAATTTCTAAGTTAATAGAAGGCGCTAACCCAACAAATAATCGAGGCACTTGAATTCACATCTGCTGTTGCCGTCAAATCAATCCGCATATAGAAAGTATCATAGGCACAGAACCCTACTCCTCAGAATCAAAAACGATCTTCTTATGTCAATGGACAACAGAAGATAGTCTGCTCCTTCTTTTGGACATGAGCAGTGCATTCGATACAATTGATCATTGTGCTTATTGGAAACTCTAAAAGCACTTTTGATCGATGGCTATGTTCTTGGATGGATTGAATCATACCTGTCTAACAGAAACAGACAGTGAAATGATGGCATTGTCTCAGATGTGTTCAGGGTGCCTTTTGGTGTTCCTCAAGGTTCAGCTCGGTCCACTACTGTTTACTTTGTATACAAGGCCGTCTCCTCGTTAACATCAACAGGAGTTCCTGGCATCTGCTGTCACTGTTATGCAGATGAACCCAATTATACATATCTTCTTGTCCTAATACACAGCTGAAAATGATTGCATATCTCTATTACAAACATGTATTGATTACATAAGTAACGTGGATGCTACAAAATAAGTTGATGTTAAATGATAGGAAAACAGAACTGTTGGTCATTGGCACTTCACGTCAGGTTTCGAAGTTCAGAGTTTGTAATGTATCAGTTGGTGACTCTGTCATAACACCAACTGATACTGCTAGAAACCTTGGTGTACTTTTTGACACCCACTTGAACATGGAATTCTCACATAACTAGTGTCTGCAAATCGGCATATTTTATGATATACAACTAAGACGTATTCGTAAATACTTGATCAAGATACCATGAATCTATTGTTCATGCATGCTGTAACTAGCAAACTTGATTATTGAACAGTTATTGTACGGACTGCCAGATTCACAAATATCTAAATTGCAGCGGGTCCAAAATACATGTGCTCGTCTAATCTATGCCCTTCCCAAAATTCTCTTCAGTCACCCACACTTCTTAGGAACTTCACTGGTTGCCTGTAAGACAAAGAATCACTTTTAAGATCTTAATGTCTTCAAGCGTTGAATGGTCAAGCCCCAAATATGTGACAGAATTGTTGAATTTGACAGCTGAAAGCATGGTCACAATTTCAGTAGCAAACAAGACAAGTTCCTGCTACAGATATCCTCACATAACAAAAATAAACCCTAGGAGACCGTTCATTTTTATGTGCCGCCTAAATGTGGAATGGACTGCCACTGGAAATAAGGAAACCTCATCACTTGAGAATTTCAAATCAATTGAAATCATCTGTTCATTTAGAATATCTTAGCAACTAGAGCTCTTGCAGCGCATTGGAATATATCTACATAAACATTGCGCTTTATAAATGAATATTATATTATTATTATTATTATTATTCAGTCATCAAATTAACGATTATGGTGACCGATTTCGTATTTGTGCATTCTAGTCACTAATAAGCATATATTTTCGGCAATGTTATTTCAAATTCGCGTGCCCTCTCATTCCGTATATTCAAATTCGTTTATAGACAAACAAGTTCATGATAGAAACATTCAAATTAAACATGTAAAGTCCAATTGAAATTTACATTGTCATGCAGTATTTTTAATTGAATGTCAGAACATATCACTAATTTAAAAGTTTATAATAATCATGCCTTATTGTGAACAAAGATGTAAAATGAAGCCCATAAAAACAAAATTGCGATTATAACGATGAAAATAAAGATTGACAATGAAGACACTTAAACATAAAAATCAATATAGGGTACATGCAGGTAATATGGGCCAGCAGATAATATGGGCCACCTGAAGAAAATCATGTCGTGACCGTCGACCGGTGACCGGTGACCGGTGTTAGCACCATAATGTTGTTTATATGAACTGTATACGAAAATATAAGGTCGTGAGAGCATCTGATGCCGAGATTTCTCTGAGAAACTTGCTGAAAACCAACAAGGTAGGTAAAACGTACGGCATTTTTTTACCCTGATGTAAAATTTGATATTTCACAGAATGTGATGGTGAAAGAGTGTTTGAGGGGGTAACCTCAATTGTTTTGTATATTTAGTAAGCTTTTAGTTTCATTTTGATCATACTAGCGTGTACAGGTCAATTTGTTGTAGTGAAGGGGTGCAATGTGGCATTGAATGCTTGCCTGATACAGCAACATTAGTGCAGGTAATATGGGCCATCCAAAATGGCGGAAATGATTCTGGTACGTAATATTGGGATGAGGCATCAATCTCTTTGCTACGATATTTTTTGGGTATATTCACAGTATATAATTAATATAAATAACTTATTGTAGGCCTATACAAAATACAAAACAATGAAATATATAGTCAAAGTATTTACTGAAGGCTCTTATAATTTCAAATGACATCTTTAAGTTAATGATTTTCAACATTTTAATCAAATTCCAGACATGGTAGATTCATTGTAGTTTTTAAAACATACATTAAATACATGTGCCCATATTACCTGCACATGCAGGTAATGTGGGCACTTTGGTAATGACGTCAACATTTGAATATTGCAGACAGGGGGGTAGGTGATAATTGTTTTTCTTCACAATAAAAGTTAGAGCAGTAGTTATTGATTCATATTAACAAAGATTAGACTGTGTGTCATTTTGTAATTTTATGCAAATTAGGCAAATGAGCTTAGGGGGCCCATATTACCTGCATGTACCCTACTGGAAATTGATGTTCACAAATGCAATACGCTAATAATGGCGATGATTTATTCTTTTATCAAATGACTTTGGAGTAAATGAGAGGTGTTGAAATTAAAAGCGAAGACGATAGTCACAATAATGATAAAATCACATTTACTGATAAAATGGTAAAGATTACCTACTCCTTATCATAAATATGTGTGCATGTATAACGGATTTGGATGCTGAATCATGGAAATCGATCGCTTGAAAACGAAATTGAAAGTGTTTTTAAAGAGCTTACCCTGCCGTCACACTAATGTGAATGCATTGATAATGAAATTGAATGATTATATCCGAATTTGAAATTCGAAAGCATTAATTTGTGTGCCTAAAAATGATTTTGAGAGCATGAACACGAAATTGTTTGACTTATTGTCAGTCTGCCGCACCAAACACACGAATTTGAATACACATGATATGAAAACGGATGGTAAATGTATGAAATTGGCCGGGAAAACCTATAATATACTAAAATACTTCAAATAAATCCAAATGTCTAACTTTTACACCGCTGTCTTCAAAATGAAGGCATTTACTAACTTTCGGAAACTTTTCTTTAGAAACAACATAATCATTTTAATAGAGTTGACGAATATTAAAAGCAATTTTGTTTTTTCATCTTTGGTTGCCATCGTACACTTCAATGAACACCCAGGTTTCTTAACACATTAAACAGTGAATACAAAATAAGAGAACTGCTGAAACTGCTTATCCAATAAAGGAGAGCTAATGGTGTAAAATGAAGTAAAAAGGAGCCTGAGCTTTCGATCCTAGCAGAATCTTCGTCAGAGACAAAATGACACAGAAAAGTAGGGAACAAAAGAAAAAGCCGAGGAAAAGAACACCTAGTAGACCTGTGTGTAATAAACCTACAAGAAGAAGTAAGGGGGAAAAAAAAGTGAAACAGGTAAAAGATCAAGGGAAGACATAAAAAAAACTCCCACCAAAAACAAAAGAGAAGTGTGAGCCAAACCTGAAAGGGAGAAAAGAGAAAGAAGAATCATGGATAAGAGAAACAAAATGTATAGGTTTTCCCTGCCAATTTCATTGTTTTGTCAATCAATTGCACATTAGATGCATTCATTTTCGGAAAAAACGCTGATGCATTGAAATGTTGCCCGTCAAAATCGTATTCAATCATAAAAATTAACGATTGTTGTGATCGATTTCGTATGTGCGCATTCTACTTCACATAATAAGCATATGCGTTCGGCAATAACTATTCAAGTTTGTCTTCATCCTGTCGACATTTCATTCCGTATACTCAAATTCCGACTAATTTGAATGCACAAATAATGAAATTAAATGCCTATATCCGAATTTGAACTTTGCAACCATTACTTTGTGTGCCTAAAAACGAATTTGAGAGCATGAACACGAAATTGTTTGACTAAAGTCAGTCTGTCGCATCAAAAACACGAATTTGAATACACATTAAATGAAAACGGATGATAAATGTATGAAATTGGCCGGGAAAACCTATATTAGTCAAATAAAATAAACACCTGCAAATAAAGGGTTTATTACAGGTCTACTAGGTGTTCTTTTCCTTGGCTTTTTCTCTCTTCTTTCACTCTTTTCAGCTCCTTAGCCTTTACTCTAATCCCTTCTTTGTATACTCTCACCTCCCTCTCCCAGCTAATCATCTCTCTTTTGTTCCAGTTTGCTGTTTGATCACACCTCTTCTTGCTTTTTTATTTGCTGGCTTTTTCATACCTTTTACATCCCCCTTTTGTTCCCTTTGTTCTCTTCCTCCAGGTTTGCCATCCAGGTAAAGCTATTTTTTCTGTCTTTCTCTATAACCATATTTTTTCCTTACTTTTCTGTATCATTTTGTCTCAGAGCTCAGGCTCCTTTTGACTTCACATTAAAACAGTCAATACACTAAATACTGCTAAATGTTGTTGCTATTATAAACTTGCTTTTTCTTCAAAATAGAAAGTTTCCTAGAGGAAATATGGTTAGATTGTGAGGAATATGGACAATTTTTTTTTGGAAAACAAATTTCAAGCAGAAAGGAGAAACCGAGGAGGAAGAAGAAAAAAAGTTTCTTTAAAAGTCTGGAAGATGAAAGAGCCTAGAAAATTGTTTTCCACTCGAAAATACAAATAACCTTACAACTATTTTTCCTATTTCAAAGAAAAAATAGAAGAAAAGACGTGGTCTAAAGACATATGAAATTCAATTGGTAAAATAGGAAGAATAGGATTAAAAAAAAACCCGACATATTTCCAAGTGAAAATAATAAAAAGTTGTCTGAAAAAACTATTTACCCTATATTAGGTAATACTACTAAATGTTTGTGATATTGATACTTTTGTTTTGTAAAAAAAATTTCTTCTCATACAAAGGTTATATATCACCTTTTGAACTTACATATACAAAGGGAATAGGCCTACACATTTTCTGTAAAATGAAATTTCATGATAATGTCTTGCAATTCAACTTTGAGTCCTCGTATCTTTTTTGTTAATTGTCTATAATTCATTAATTGTATACCATTGGAAAGTTCATTTATTCCTCTTTACACTGATACCCCATTTGTAAAGGTTGTGCAATGCTTGAATGCACAGTATTCCCGAATACAAATCAAAGTCAGAAGTGGAAAGTTGCCAAATGAATGGCTATTGTTGAAAGGCAGAGTTTCTATTGAGTATCATTAAATAGGTCATGCATTATTCCTCAATGTTTTCACTTATTGTTTGGAAGAAGAAATGTGCCTTGCCCAAGCTTTTTGCTTGGCAGTGCTTATTTTTCATGAGTAGTCGTTTGATAAAGCTAGGATGGCGCGCTTATCAAATGTTGAGATACGGTTCAAGAACAGAGAACGATTGTGTGCTGAAATGGACAAAAAAATTTTTGTTTTGATACTGCTTGCTTTGTTTGTTGGAGATGGATGAAAAAGAGATGAGTAGCGAATTTGTTATGCTGGAAACTTGCAATAACCTGTATGTAACCAATACACAAGTAATGCTCAAACCACTCGCCGGTTATTAAAACAGTTCTTTTTACAAACAAATTAACAACAAATACTACCTTAAATTACCTGAATCATTATTTGACATTCAACAAAGAGTATCCAACATTGTATTGAGCGCCTAACGCACAAACCAAACAAACACAAAGAAACACAAAAACCTTTTATACAGTTAAGAACTCGATGTAAGCAATAGCCATTCATTTGGCAACTTTCCTTTTCTGACTTTCATTCGAGTTTGCGAGTACTGTGCATTCAAGCATAACATAACCATCACAAATGGGGTATCAATGTGACAAGGAATAAATCAACTTTCCAATGATATCAAATTTAACCATCATAAACAATCAAATAAAAAGATATGAGGGCTCAAAGTTGAATTGCAAGACATTTTTTGAGGGGTTTATTTTGAATTTTAGGCCCCGGTGCAAAACATCAAAGTTGCACATAAACATGAAATGTAATGTATGCTGATTAAAGTCAGATCATTACTGTAAAGAGCACGACTTCTTTGAGCGCGGGACAGGCTGAAATCTATCGCTTGGTCGTACGCGACAACCAGATGCTGGTGATTGTACGTCACGGACAGATACAGATATTTGTTGCATGCTCAGACGATACCACATACCCTTCAATTCAACTTCTTGCATGATATTCCACAGGTCACACGAACGACCACCAGTTCTGTCCTTCCACATACCCAAGACCTCTCTTGTTGCTTTGTCATAGTTATTACCGTTTTCGACGAGGATATTTTTTACCCTGTTGAACTGTTCAGACAGGAGCTTGTTGCAAAGAGGGTAGTAGTGCGTGTGTGCCAGACCTTTTGCCAGTTGATCTAGTAAGTCATCTCTGACTGGTTCTGTCGATCTGATGAAAAGAGATTTAAAGAAGTGGGGGGGGGGGGGGGGTCGTTCATTTAAATATGCTGGGCCATTCCTACGGAATAAACTTCAACAAGACATCCGAAATATTTGTTGTCTTAGCACCTTCAAAACTTCACTAAAAACCTGGTTATTCAAACAAGCTTACCAGTAAATGTATAACTTTTACTCTGTCTAAATATGTTTTTCATTTTTCTTTACTGCGCCATGAGCATCTTTCATGATGGATACTGGCGCATTATAGATGTTCACATTATTATTATTATTATTATTATTATTATTATTATTATTATTATTATTATTATTATTATTATTATTATTATTATAAATCTTCGATTTTTTTTTCCTTCAGAAGTATGTCTATATATACATATGTGTCTAAACAAAAGTTTTGGCTCACCATGATGGTCAAATACTGTGTGCGCAACGATTACTTTCCAAAGTACGCTTTGAAGATTTCTCTAAAGCCCGCGTCACACTGCCCTTAAGTTGAACTAGGATGGACCCACGTTCATGGAAATTTTCAAATTTTGCTCTGATCACGAAATCATCGGGCCATTCGTGTACCATTCAAACTATCGTTTAACACACGCAGGGTACAAGAATGGTCAGATGGGCGATTCCATACGTGTCGTACGGGACATTTAGAAAACATTTGACAGCTTTTCGACAATAAAAAACAAAAAATATTCCAGTAACTGATGGTCATTCTCAAGTACTACCAGAATGGTAAAAGAACC
>CALNVZ010002218.1:0-19579 GCA_940671915.1 Paracentrotus lividus | reverse complement strand
AATACCTTACACACAAAAAACTCAATTTTTGCACACATGTTCTCTAGACATATGTCTGGGGAATATATGGATCTGAATTTCAAAAAAAAAAATCTTATTTTTTTCTTGATGAATTTTTTTTTTGGTATTTCATTTTTATTTTTTTTTAGTTAACTATAATATTCATGACAGTATTACCAGAAAATTAACACTTCATTTAAAATTCTAATCCATGCATTCCCCAGAGACATATTTCACCAATGCAAAATGTATAAAGAGCAACAGACATTCCATTATTGAGATGCTTTGTCTTGGAAAAAAGGGCTAATGTGCATAAATCATGTTAATTAGGCATTTTTGGTATTTTTTTGTCGTCCATTTTTCTTTTCATTCCTTCAGAAATGAGCCAAAAAGAAGTGTAACAATTTGCCTTAACCCCCCCCCCCCCCATAAGCTGATATACATGTAGATAACTGAAAATAAATAACAATATAAAATTATATCAAATCAAAAATAAAAAAGTTGGCAAATCCAGATCACTTGATATACAGTCCAATATATCTTAAGACACATGATGAAAATTGTAAAAGGAAAGTACTAAAGTTTATATTATATATATATATATGGCGCAACTGCCCATTCCAGAAAATGATTTTTTGTTCTATTCTTTTAAGAAGAAAAGTCCTAACTTTACTGAATTCCATGAACCAACTTGAAATACGGGTGGACTTTTCACATATACCAATAACAGAAAGGTGTATGGAAAAAAGGTAAAAATCAATCAGTAGCCTGTGTCTAAAAGCTTTGACCAGTGGAAATCACCAGTACAGCTGAGGCCTTCACAGTGGAATACATGTATTTTGAAGTCAGTTAAAATGGTGGGAATACATAATTTCAGGTTCACTAGAGATAAACAGAGCCTATTCAATTTCAATTAATGTCACTTCAATTGTTTTTAATTCAAATAGACCTTTTTTATAGAGTTTGTGGACTTCGTAGTAATCCAAACACCGCAATGAAATGCAATGTATATTGTGTGGCGTACGGGACATGTCCGTACGACATGTGTGTCGTACGGGACAACTTTAAACTGCTATTTATTGAAAAACTGAAGGGCGGGATTTTTATCCTAATAGGACTAATTGATTACCCATGGTCAAGACAGAGAAAACTGAAATAGCAAGATTGCAGCATCAAAATCAAAATGTGGTCAAACTTTGCATTTCCATTGTGTCGTACGCGTACATTGCCAAAAATAGGTTCGGAATAATCATTACTCACCCATTAAGCATCATATAAATGTTTTAAAACTATTTGGAGCCATCATGATACATTAATTACTGACTTGTACACTTTTTAATATTCTTGGGCTCTTTCTATAGTGGTTTGAAGCAGTTTTTGTTTTCCACCTGTTAATCAATAAGATTTATGAAAATTGAAAATTCCGCCGTTTTGCCCCAAAAATCCATTTCCGACTTCGCTTTGGAAAAAACTTTGAATTTCCATAAAGTTTAGGTATCCCAAAAAAAAAAAAAAAGGGGGGGAAAAGGGGCCCAAAAAAAAAAATATTACACTACTTATGATTAGTTGAAAGAATATTTTAATTTTGGCATTTTTTCAAGTTCTAGTGTGGAATCGCCCAGATGCTTTTGTGATCAGGGGCGAAATTTAAATTTGCCATGATCGTCTGTCGATCTTTGCCCAATTTCGTGACAGTGCAACGCCAACTTAACGAAGTGAACCTTCGCTAAGTCTATCGGGATTGTTTTTTGGCTGACAAAGATTTTGCCGAGGCATAGGAAGTTGCTTTCGAAGCCTGAAAAACTCTACTAATGGTCTTTTTAGTTTTAAGATTGCTAAGAATGCACTCCAACTTGGCCCAATGCTTTTGTGAGCAGAGCAAAATTTGGAAATTTTTCATGATCGTGTGTCCATACTTCCTCAACTTGGGGACAGTGTGACGCTGGCTTAAAGGGTGAATCACCCCAAAGAGTTCAATGAGAGGAACAAATTTGATTGAAATCGGTAACAAAATAAAGAACTTAAATTAAAGATTAAACTTGTCGTTGTACTTTCAAAAATGTCCTCAAATTGGTAAAATTATTTCGCTTAATGGTTAATTTTCTTGAAAATTCTCCATTTCGTTATCGGTTTTGCACACTAATTTTCAGTTTGAGTCCACAGGTGCATCTTATTCCCTCCTTAGTTTGAAAAATATCATGAGGAAATAGATTTAACACCCCATACTTCAAAGTCATGGAAAATAAAGGGGAAATGTGAAAATCTGCGACTAAAAACAATTTCACTAATTTCACGGTCAACATAATGTGAAAAGTTCAAGATCTTTAAACTTAATCTAATTAAAATTTATTTTATGACTGATTTTAAGAACCTTTTTGGTTTTAATATTGCTCCTCATGTTTCAGGCTTTCCTACACTGTTAGAAAATTTCTCCTTAAAAAGTTTTTCCAGCAGGGTGTCCAGAACACTTGCAATCTTACTTCACAATTTGCAGGAAAAATTGCAGAAAATTGGCATATGGAGTATGAAATTTAAGAAATTTCCTGTAATAAAAGGCCCTTTTCCCTTTTTAAAAAACATACCAGTTTGTTAAATTGCAGAAAATTTCCCGTTATAAAAATATACAGAATGATTCTGTCATACTCTTTTTATATACACTCCTGTTCTGTCAAATTGCAGAAAAATTCTGTATTTTTTTCTTTTTGAACACAACAGAAAAACTTCTTGCAGCAGAGCTTCCAGCACACTTGTAATCTTACTGCACAATAGTTAAAACAATTTACAGTAAAATTACAATAAAATTACAGTAAAATTACAGAAAATTTACACATTTCCTGTAATAAAACACTCTTTTCTTGTTTTTAAAACAGACCTGTTCTGTTATAGATTTGAATTTCTCCTTGGGTTTGATTCCCCTTCAATGCATAACCCACGAGCATGTTCAGCAAGGTTTCTTTATCGGGGCTTTCAGAGGGGGTTTATTGAGTATACATAGATGCATTATATGAAGCCTCTTTGGATCCAGGATTTGAAAATAAATGGGGTGTAGAAGGCACTTTTCTTAGATTTACTTTTATGAATAGTACCATGTGTGTGATTCTCAAAATGTAAAGGGTACGGCACCCGGCCATTGTACCCCTGCCTTGGTCCGCAACTGCTAGAAACTGAAACCACCTCAAGCAATGTGGCATAAATAGCGACTTTGTAAAATAGTTTAAATCATATCCCACTACTCACTAATTTGGACGGAACACTTTTCTGTGTGATAGATCAAATGTTCTCAATGTCAAACCCTTTAAAAGTTTGTTATAACCTTTGTTTTTAAATTCACCTTGACAGTATCATCTGCCTGATGACATCGTCCTTGGCAAAGTGTATTGGTAGCTTGCCCGCCTTGTCCCTCACATCCGATTTAGCGCCATTCTCTAGAAGATACAGAACTAATGCCTTCTCAGGAGACAATTCGCCTGGTTTGTAAAACTCCTCTGAGATCTATGATAATAAATTATAACAATGATAACAAATGCTTCGTGTCAAGGTAAAAAACCCCCCAAAACAACAACAAAAACAAATATAAGAACAACAAAAAACAAAAACAAAACAAAAACGAAAAACAAACAAGGAAAACGATCCCCCAAAATATTAAGTAAAGAAAGCTAATTTGTGAAGCCCAGAGTAAACCTATTCTACATATCATAAGATATTACATGCTGAAATTATTCCAGTTCCAAAGTCCCAACCACCCACAATTGGTGAACTAAGACCAATTGCACTAACGTCATATTTTGCTAAGACTGCAGAATCTTTTATTGCAAAATGGTTGTGGGAAGACATTTCTGACAAAATAGATCCATACCAGTTTGGGAATAGGAAAAACCTGTCTACATGTAATTATTTGGTTGGATTGCTACATGAATTGTTTAAAAATGCTGACAAACCCAAATCTATATCCACAATAATTCTTACTGATTTTTCGAAAGCCTTCGATAGAATCAATCATAATATTCTTGTCACGAAACTATTTGAGTTTGGTGTTAGACCTTGTATAATATCATTAGTAGTTGATTTTCTTAATTTTCGCATGCAAACCGTCAAGTACAAAGGTCAATTATCTCAATCGAAGTATAACGGTGTTGGAGTTCCACAAGGCATAAAGCTTGGGCCAATTCTATTTTTAGTAATGGTTAACGATATGTGTAAAAACTCGACTCTATCATTTTTTAAATATGTAGACGATTTGACAATAGCTAGAACCGATACACAGATTTCTAATTTGTCTAATGAAATGATTTTGTCTAATGAAATTAGACAAATTAGATTTCTAATTTGTCTAATGAAATTGAGTCACTTGTATCATGGACATTGCAGAACGACATGAGACTGAATCCATCAAAATGTTCTATAATGTCAATTTCATTTTCTAAATAACCGTTACAACCACAAGTAATTCATATCAATAACACTCCATTAACATCTGTAAATAATGTAAAGATTTTTGGTATAAAAATTCAAAATGATCTTAAATGGAATGTTCAGGTGTCTGAAATGATTAAGAAAAGTAACAGAAAATTGTTCATGCTACGAAAATTAAAAAGTTATAATTTACCTCAGTGTGATCTTCTCACAATATATATTGTATATGTAAGACCGGTCTTAGAGTATTGTGTACCTCTCCTTAATGCTGGATTAACAGTCAAACAATCAAAAATATGCTATAATTACCATTTACAGCCTTGTCATGAAGGCTGAATTAGATTTTAGCAAAAATGATAACAATTAAGGGTTTAAACGTTTTGTTTTTTGTTTTTTATTTCTTTTGTTTTTACCATAGAATGTGAAATAAAATATTTCAATTTTTTACCGGCCACACTTCTTTAACTTCAACCTGTCAATTTCTCTGTATAAGCAAGAGACCTAACTTTTGAACTTAAACCTAGATTTAACTTAAGACCAATCAACCCTATACCTCAGATGCGTTTCGTGGGTTAGGATGGAGGAGGCTTTGGTTAGTAAAAAAAAAAAAGGGGGGGGGGGGGGGGGAGGAGGTGGCAATCCCCAGAGTAGAGGGGGAATTGGCCATTAATTACTCTTTTTTTAATTTTTCAATCTCCGTAATGGTTTGGGGAAACGTCCAAGATATAGCTGAAGTCTTAAAAAAGTGAAAGTTAGGAAATAAATAAATAAGATTTAAAGACGGAGCAAAATGATATGGCTGGAATTAAGAAAATAATAATAATAATAATAATAATAATAATAATAATAATAATAATTATAATAATAATTATAATAATAATAATAATAATAATAAAAACAATAATAATAATAATTACTAGAATGTGCCAATTTTTAATGTATTCTCAACCCCTAAATTTCTCTCAACCTCGCATTGAGAGGTAACAAGCAATATATTGTTAAATTAAACAAATTTTCGCCTGCTGCTAGAGACAAATATATCCAGCGGGGGAGGTATGAGGGGGTCTTTCAAACCCCTAGACAACCCCCCTTTTTTTCTCGGTTAATGGCCTGCCTCCTAAGTTCTTTAATTTTTTGTTTTTTTTGTCTTTGCCATTCCCCACCCTTTTTCTTCCCCTTGTCATCCGAACCCTTTCTTTCGCTTCCTCCCTCTTTTCTTTCTTTTGTTTTGTTTACTCTTTTGCCTACTGTATTTGATAAAGGTGGGGTGGCATGGCATCGTGCCCCCTTTTTGCTCTTTTGTCTATCTAATATAGGCCTTTATAGTGGGTGTCTTATGAACCTTCTTTGTCTAGAGTCTATCTTATATGGGCCGTCGGTCTCGTTGGATGACCCCCTTCAAATATATTTGTCTCTAGCAGCAGGCGGAAGTTTGTTTAATTTAACAATATATTGCTTGTTACCTTTTAATGCGAGGTTGAGAGAAATTTTGGGTTTGAAAATACATTTAAAAATGGGCACATTCTAGTATCAAAGTGTCCTTTTTTAGATAGAAAATTTTACAAGTTTATTTTTAGTATAAAAGGAGCACTTTTAACTTTAAAAAAGAGGACACTATATATTACTTTTGAAAGAGGCACATTTGTGCTGCCTGAAAAGTTGTGCTGCATGAAAAGTTGGGTTGCACTGTACCCCTGCCCCCCCTCCCCCACTATGTCGCTTGTATGCACCCTTCCCCAGCTGGCCTATCGAAGCAATCCGAGAAATATTGGTTTGAGTCTATACAAATCATCCCATATAAGCCATCCCCGAAAAGCTATGATTTATTTTGTAAATGTATAGACAGTACGCTATTGGTCGTAAAGGTTGGATTTTAATAATAATATTATTATTATTTTCTCAGTTCCAGCCATATCATTTTGCTCCGGCTTTAAATCTTAATTTTTATATCCTAACTTTCACTTGGACGTTCCCCCCAAACCATACCCGGAGATTGAAAAATAAAAAAGGGTAAATTTTTGCCATTTTTCCCCTACTAAATGGGATGCCGCCCCCTCTTTTTATTTTATTTTACTAACCAAGGCCTCCTCCATCCTACCCCACGAAACGCGTCTGAGGTATAGGGTTGATTGGTCTTAAGTTAAATAATAATAATAATAATAATAATTAAACTCTTATAGCGCCTTTTCCATGGGATACAAAGCGCTGCAATGCTCCCTCAGGGAAATTCAAAATGAATGATCAGGGGTTTAAGGTTTAAGGTTACAAACTTAGGTCTCTTGCCTATAGGGGAGGAGTTGACAGGTTGAAGTAAAAAGTGTGGCTGGTAAAAAAATTGAAATATTTTATTTGGCAGTATATGGAAAAGAGAAAGGAAATAATAAAAAAAAAACCTTTAAACCCTTAATTGGTATCATTTTTGTTAAATTTAATTCCGCCTTTATAACAAGGCTGTAAATGGTAACTATATGTCATTGATCTTTGTCATTTATGTTTTGCTGAGATTGTAAAATACATTAGTAATAATACCATGGTGTTAAAATTAATAAAATCAAAATAAACTTTGAACCTTCTCCCAGACAATAGACCTAAGCCTGTAACCACAAACCTAGATTTAGGTTAAAGAACAATAACAAATCTACACTTCAAAAACGCGTTTCGTGAGGGTAGGACGAATGGTTAGGCATCATGGAAAAAGCAAAAAGGGCCCACAAATTAGAAGGAAAAAAAATTGCAAAAAAAATTGGCATTGTGGGGGATTGACAAACTTTTTTTTAAATTTTTCAATCCGGGGTATGGTTTGGGAATCGACTAAGATATATCCCGGTTCCTTAAAGTAAAAAAAAAAATTAAAGCCATAAATGATGTGGCTTAGAGCAACAAAAACAAAAAAAATAATATCCAACCTTTATGTGTAGTATACTTAACAAATTTACACCTGCCGCCCCCCCCCTCCCCATTGGGCCCCGTACTCTAGACCCCTCTCCGTCTCCGTTCACATGACTAATGAGTAGTCCATCATAGCCCAGTCGTCGTTATTAACCGTCATTGAAAACTTGTATAAATTATATTCATATAATTGTTATTGATCACGCCTTGTATACATATGCACGTGCTGTAATATGGTATTAAACGTGTAAATGTATGGGTTTTCCACATATATGGGGCAAAAACGTTGTTTTTCCGTATACTACATTCATATCTTTATAACGCTATATCTTTTTAATAAAAAGAAGTATTACTTTGTCTTTTTCACATACTCTTGTCCATGCATAGGGCCACATTTCTGAAAAGTTCCGCGTTTCAGATCGTGACATGATTATTACATGAGGTAAAACAATGAAAAGATAAAAATTAATTTTTTGAAAAAAAAAAATGAAAAAATTAACTTTAACGCTTAAAATTTTACCCTTACTGCATATTGTTACTATTGAAAATAATACCAACTTGTAGGAAATTTTATTATCTTTCATTTGATACCAATCTCAATGTATTCAAAACTTTTCTTCAACCAGTTGTGTTCAGAATACTAATTTTTGTAAAAGGGGCGGCTATTTTGGACGCCCCCACCTGTAGGGACCCTCCTGCAGCTGATCCGAAGAGTTGTCCACCCTAGCGATGTTGGTTAGGGTCCATACAACCATCCTAGATAGGACAACTTTTTATATCTCGACATGTCAGCTCCTTCCAAAATATGGGGTTTTGCTCCCTGGGTATGTGAAGTGCCCATATTTGGCTAAAAGCAATGAAACGTTGAATTTGATTCCGATATCACGCTACATGCATGCGCAAAAGTCTCACGTTAGTTGCATGCGCATCAATCTTTTTCTTATTACTATTTTTTTTTTTCCTTCTTATTTGGGAGGGGCAAAAGTTGTAATGATGGGAAGGGGTAAAATATAAATGTTCCACTATTTAAACTATTTAAACTCTTTACAGAGCCATACACATAAACAACAAAACGTCAATGTTCATTAACAATATCCACTCGGCCTCGAAATCCCTACTTCTATCAAATAATTATAAATAATATGGACCTTTGAAGAATGGTGGAATTTGTTTCCATTCTTTTTGTGCGTATTTTTTGTACATGTTGTATGTATGTATGCTCGCTATATTTGAAATGGAGCGGGAAATTCTTTTATTGTGAATGGAAAATGTAAATTCAATGCCTTAAAACGATGGGTCTGAAGTGGATTCTATTTTAAAAGTATTGCAAACAGAAATTTCTTCGTAATAAAAACAAAAAAAAAAAAAAAAAAAAAAAAAAAAAAAAAAATAAAAAAAAAAAATTAGTGTAAACATTAAATGGACTTATAGAACAAAAACGCGACTCCACCAACCATTCTGCTTGGCCGTCTTTCCTATTGCATGAACCTCTATTAATCATCAATATGAAAGGGATGTCCGTTGAATCATAATTATCCAAGTTTCTGTCAGGCGCAATCAGGCGAAAAGGGTTTTTCTCACAGGTTAAGGTCTTTTACTGATCGGTCCGAAAGAAGATCAGTGCGGGAAGTGACCTCTATTGGTAGAGCCTATTTCTGTTATGTTTTGAAATATATGAAGCATGAAAAATGTATCTTTATTTTATGGTATATATATATTAGCTACGGCGATATATCTTTTCTTTGAGATAGGCTATCAGCACCGGTTTTCCAGCTAGACAATTTGTGGCTGGATTCATTAAACGCAACAATGACAAACGGACCAAAGGTTTGTCAGATTCAGGGCGGAACCTCTACAATTATGCTCTAGACTCTGCATGTTTATAGTCACTACTCGAATGTTCTTCTAGCATCTTTTGAATCCCTAATTGCCGATACACCCCTGATTGTGTTTGCCTATTGACTGACCCAAACCACCTTTTCTGTGTCTCCCACATAGGCACACACCTAATATAAATGAAAAAAAACGAAAGAAAAGTCTGGACGGTGCGGGGGTCTAAATCTAAATATCTGAAATCTTATAAATGGTCCTAATAGTTGCAGAGAAACCAAATAAATTATAAAGGAAATAAATTTTGATGTTTTTCCCCCTTAAGTAGTACTTTTGGAAATAAAAAAAGCGAAATCAAATGAAACACCAATTATGAGGTTATAACCAATCTCGTTCAAACCGTGTACAGAGAAAAAGGTTTTAGAAGCGAATCATTGATCTGAATAATCGTGCGAACAGATTCTATGCACGTCAAGAGAATATCTATCATTCACATAAACTGCTCTGTTTTTTTTCCCTAATACTGATAAGCAAAGCAATAAGGTTAATGCACGTCATATAAATGGCATATGCGTTGCATAGTTATGAAAAAGTTTCATCCTTGGACAACTCCGATTCGCTTGCGGATTATGGAAGGCACTCTCCTGGATGAATCTTTCTGTCTACCAATTCGGTTTGAGAACCTCGGCGAGCACACATCTCCTCTTGAGGAGAAAACGAATTATCCGATAATTGTGTGTGTATGTATCCCCAAATCATGACGAACGTCTATCTCCACGACGACAGGAAAAAAAAACACACCATGCCATTCCGTAAGCATGTTCTGCTCTATTCCCCGATAAAGGTTGGTATCTCACTCTTGTTCCCCACGGTATGCGAAGCCCCGAGTAGGAAGGATATATTACTCCAGGACGTCTCCCCGATAATATATATAATTTTTTTCTGGCTGTCATCAGCCAACAATTCGCGAGAAGGCTGGATCGCCAGGGGAAGGGAAGGAACGGTCCACATGCGAGCGAAATGGGAAGAAAAAGAGAAATCTATAGGTGAGAAAAACAACGGTGATGGGGGGTGAGGAGCGAGAAAGGAACACGTTGCTCCCTACATCGGTTCTTTTATCGGGGGAGATACGTCTTCCTCCTCTCGATTGCTTCAAACCAATCGAACCATTTTTATGTAGTTGCATTAGCTTTGTGAAGCTGAATAAAGAGGTAAAATGTAATGTCAAATAAGATGCTAAATTATTATAAGGCAAAATTTCCGGCTTCGCGCTTTCGCGCTCGCAATAACATAAGTTTCTGCATAATGTGCGAGAAAGTATGCAGAATTGTGAGTGTATTATTTTTCACTTTTGGGTGTTTCTGTCCCCCCTCCCAGCCCCACTCAGCTGTCCACCGTAGTGACGATGAATTCAGACGGCGCTTGGTCTTGGAATTATCTCGGAGACGTCTCTTGACGACGTCGTGCGGCGACAAAAAACATCCAAAATCATTTTCAAACCATTCTCATTAGTCTCAAACTAGTTCCAAATCCGGTTTTTCCAGTTGTAATGACAAGTGACTTGCCAACCATTAGTTATTGGTGTGCGTATTTAGCGGTCAGTTGTTCCTCACTACAAATATGTTCAGTCAAATATTAAAAACACATCTCAAATCGTGTCGGAAATGTACCTTATGTTGATGATTAACCTGCATTAATCTAATCGTTGTGGACAGTTCTATAATGCACCTAATTCTTAAACAAAGTTTTAACAACCTTTAACTTCAAGTTAACGAGAAAATACATAAATTAGCTTCCTCCGACATAAATCTCGCAAAGCCATATCAAATTTTAAACCACCTATACCCCTAGTTTAGAATTCTTTAGAAATGTGTGTACATAATTGATCCCGAATGACGTCATCTGAATCTACTTTCGTACGACAGGACGCACGCTTCACTGACGCTTCATAGAGAAGCGTGCAAATCAGCGTTGCATTCTCGTCTTATTACCCTTACTATTTTCGTGCGACAGCACAACTCTAAACCCCGGAACAGAATACGGGCCAATGAGTATTTGATTATCACCTTACGGAGTTTATCAGTTTCCTCCACAATCCTGTCAGTGTTGTAGCAGAGTTGAATCGCTTTATGAAGACAAGTCTGGCCGTCAGTTGAGAGGATGTTAAGATCAGCTCCGTGAGAGACTAACTTCTCAATGATTGAAGTGCCACCATGTTGTATAGCAAGATTTATGTACACGGGGTCATTCGCTCCAGGCTTTATTGAAAAAAATAAATTTACAATTGTAAACCCGAGCTAGATTATGCCAAGCCCGTTCCCTTGGCTGTGGTTTCGCTAGTTGACGTTATTATTGCTAGTGTAATAACCTTATAATCCTACGTTTAAATCTAATTCCCCTTTTTTTAATCAAAAGAATAGCTGTGATGATCAATTGTTAAGTTGTTTTAATTCATTAATTTAGAATGGGTGGTGGGCGTTCCAAAAAGACAAAAATCAATAATAAAAATAAAAATAAAATAAAATGAATAAATAAATAAAAAGGTAGGTACGTGTGGATCTTAATTAAGATATGCTTAAAATACAGGCTGATTGACCACTCATTGGTTATGTACTGTTTAGTTTAATCTAATCACTTTCTTGAATAGTTACCTCAGCACCTTGGTTCATCAAATATTTGATGACATCATAATGTCCTTTCTTAGCAGCTAGATGTAATGCAGTCTGACCCTCATTGTCACACTTATCCACCTTAGCCCCTTTGCTGATCAGATATTTAGTTACGTCAAAATGATTTTCCAAAGCAGCTTGGTGTAATGGAGTCCGACCCTCATTGTCTCCCTTATTCACCTCAGTTCCTTCACTGATCAGATATTTGGTGACATCAAAATGACCATTGGATGTAGCACAGCTTAGTGGAGTCCAATCGTCATTGTCTCCCTTATTCACCTCAGCTCCATGATTGATTAGATATTTGGTGACGTCAAGATGACCATTGGATGTAGCACTGATTAATGGAGTCAGACCCTCATTGTTTCCCTTATTCACCTCAGCTCCATGATTGATTAGATATTTGGTGACGTCAAGATGACCATTGGATGTAGCACTGATTAATGGAGTCCGACCCTCATTGCTTCCCTTATTCACCTCAGCTCCATGATTGATTAGATATTTGGTGACGTCAAGATGACCATTTTGAGCAGCTAGGTGTAATGGAATCCAACCATCATCCTCCTCTTTATTCACCTCAGCTCCTTCACTGATCAGATGTTTGGTGACATCAAGATGACCACTGAATACAGAACTGCGTAATGGAGTCAGACCCTCATTGTTTCCCTTATTCACCTCAGCTCCATGATTGATTAGATATTTGGTGACGTCAAGATGACCATTGGATGTAGCACTGATTAATGGAGTCCGACCCTCATTGCTTCCCTTATTCACCTCAGCTCCATGATTGATTAGATATTTGGTGACGTCAAGATGACCATTTTGAGCAGCTAGGTGTAATGGAATCCAACCATCATCCTCCTCTTTATTCACCTCAGCTCCTTCACTGATCAGATGTTTGGTGACATCAAGATGACCATTGAATGCAGCACTGAATAATGGAGTCCGACCCTCATTGTCTCCCTTATTCACCTCAGCTCCATGATTGATTAGATATTTGGTGACGTCAAGATGACCATGGTATGTAGCACTGATTAATGGAGTCCGACCCTCATTGTTTCCCTTATTCACCTCAGCTCCATGATTGATTAGATATTTGGTGACGTCAAGATGACCATTTTGAGCAGCTAGGTGTAATGGAATCCAACCATCATCCTCCTCTTTATTCACCTCAGCTCCTTCACTGATCAGATGTTTGGTGACATCAAGATGACCATTGAATACAGAACTGCGTAATGGAGTCCGACCCTTATTGTCTCCCTTATTCACCTCAGCTCCTTCACTGATCAGATATTTGGTGACATCAAGATGATTATTGAATGCAGCTATGTGTACAGCATTATCACCATTATTGTTTCCCTTATTCATGTCAGCTCCTTCACTTATCAGATATTTCATGATATCAAGATGACCATTGAATGCAGCTATGTGTACAGCATTATTACCACTATTGTTTCCCTTATTCATGTCAGCTCCTTCACTTATCAGATATTTCATGATATCAAGATGACCTTCCAATGAGACTTGAACTAAGGCGGTTTGACCATTATTACTTAACTTATTGACCTCAGCTCCATGATTGATTAGATATTTGGTGACGTCAAGATGACCATTCTGAGCAGCTAGGTGTAATGGAATCCAACCACCATTATCCTCCTTATTCACCTCAGCTCCTTCACTGATCAGATGTTTGGTGACGTCAAGATGACCATTGGATGTAGCACAGCGTAATGGAGTCCAATCCTCATTGTTTCCCTTATTCACCTCAGCTCCATGATTGATTAGATATTTGGTGACGTCAAGATGACCATTGGATGTAGCACTGATTAATGGAGTCCGACCCTCATTGTTTCCCTTATTCACCTCAGCTCCATGATTGATTAGATATTTGGTGACGTCAAGATGACCATTCTGAGCAGCTACGTGTAATGGAATCCAACCACCATTATCCTCCTTATTCACCTCAGCTCCTTCACTGATCAGATGTTTGGTGACGTCAAGATGACCATTGGATGTAGCACAGCGTAATGGAGTCCAATCCTCATTGTCTCCCTTATTCACCTCAGCTCCATGATTGATTAGATATTTGGTGACGTCAAGATGACCATTGGATGTAGCACTGATTAATGGAGTCCGACCCTCATTGTTTCCCTTATTCACCTCAGCTCCATGATTGATTAGATATTTGGTGACGTCAAGATGACCATTTAGAGCAGCTAGGTGTAATGGAATCCAACCATCCTCCTCCTCTTTATTCACCTCAGCTCCTTCACTGATCAGATGTTTGGTGACATCAAGATGACCATTGAATGCAGCACTGCGTAATGGAGTCGCACCCTCATTGTCTCCCTTATTCACCTCAGCTCCTTCACTGATCAGATGTTTGGTGACATCAAAATGACCATTGAATGCAGCAAAGCGTAATGGAGTCCGACCCTCATTGTTTCCCTTATTCACCTCAGCTCCTTCACTTATCAGATATTTCATGATATTAAGATGACCATTGAATGCAGCTCCGTGTACAGCATTATCACCATTATTGTTTCCCTTATTCATGTCAGCTCCTTCACTTATCAGATATTTCATGATATCAAGATGACCTTTAAATGAGACTTGAACTAAGGCGGTTTGACCATTATTTCTTAACTTATTGACCTCAGCTCCTTCACTGATCAGATGTTTGGTGACGTCAAGATGACCATTGGATGAAGCACAGTGTAATGGAGTCCGACCCTTATTGTCTCCCTTATTCACCTCAGCTCCATGACTGATTAGATATTTGGTGACGTCAAGATGACCATTGGATGCAGCACTGATTAATGGAGTCCGACCCTTATTGTTTCCCTTATTCACCTCAGCTCCATGATTGATTAGATATTTGGTGACATCAAGATGTCCCCATGATGCACCATTCTTTAATGCTGGTACTACACTACTATCAGCTGCATTTACCTCTGCTCCTTGACTGATTAAATAGTTTAATACTATTATTTTCCCATACCTTGCTGCAATATTTAAAGCAGTCCTCCCTTTACCGTTGACCATATTGACGTCAACTCCTCGACTTATCATATATTTGATGACGTCAAGATGACCATATCTTGTTGCACTTAACAATGCGTTATAGCCATCTCTGCCTTCTGTATCCATTTTAGCTCCATGGCTCAGTAGAAGTTTGGTTATTGTCAGATGCCCTAGTGATGAAGCTAGACGTAACGCTGTCATTCCATCTGTATGTATCTCAAGCTCCAGATCGGCTCCGTGATCAACGAGAAATTTAACCAAGTCCTCGTTGCCTCTTTCAACTGCAATGTGTAAAGCAGTTTCCCCATCTTCGTCTGCCTGATTGATGTTGCAGCCTTGTTTTAACAGACTCTTGCAGGTTTCACGATCACCTCGCTTTGCTGCATCATGGAGCTGATTATTCATGACATCCATGTTAAGCAACGCACAGCTTATAAACGCGTTTTTTTGTTGTTGTTATTCTTAGAATTCAAATAACTGTTTCCAAATCCTTGTATTTTACGTGTTATGACATTTCGATATCCTTCAACAGATAAAGATTGTTTCGTTGATACTGCGCTCACACCCCCTTCATTTCAAAACCTGAACAAATATCAAACCGGTCGATGACAGCTGCGATGATTAGGGCCTACAGCTTGAGTTGGTATTTGTGCAGTCTCGCAGTAAGTAACTGAATGCAAAACATATGGTCACACACCAAGTTTAGTTCTATTTCAGATTCGGTACATTTATGCTTCGTCATCGACGCGTAACTTTTGAATTGAATTGAATCAATCGTTTTGAACTCACATATCAGAGGTATGAGGTATATGGTCAAAACTAACTTTAAAAATAGAAGAAAGCAAACAATATTCTGAAGTATCGTATTCTGATACGACTTGGGTCTTAAATTTTCTGCGTCGCATATTGGGGCGTGATATGGTTCGTGGTGACCCTATGAGAAGGTTGAGATTGCGGTCCGTGTTTATAATTGAAGGTCTCCTTTTGAAAAAAAAGAGCCATAATCTGTGCCGCAGAAAAAAAAAATGTTTTCCATTACCTGTACTATTGTATGATATCAAAACCTTTACTTGTCATCTGCGTTTCTAACCCTACCCTCTCCTTTTTCCAATCCACACCCCTCTCTCTCTCTCTCTCTCTCTTTAATCTTGTTAGTCAACTGACGTTTACTTGGCATTTCTTATCCAATTTTTTCTCAGCTATTTATTTATTTCTTTTTCATTTCATGGGCAACGTCATACCGAGATCGGAACAAGCTATGCATACGAATCTCGGTCTAAAACTCAATGGTGTTATTTTTATGTATTCACTCCCAATACGCTGACACTTTTAACTTATCATCTAATATCATACACACGCACACACGCACACACACATCAAAATCATTCAGATGATATATACACTGCAATTGGATTAATTTCTGCCCTTAAAAGATAAATGAAATCACCAGGGTTCTGCCAGGCTCGGGCTTTAACCGATCTGCTTCACTGGATTCGATGGATCGTGATAGTCATAACAAGTTCAGTCGTGAATAATCTGCACTTTTGTTCTTTTGTTCCAAAAATACTTTTCGATTTCTTTTGTGAGTAAATTCCCCTTTTATTATCCCAGATTCAAAAGAAATCTGTTTTAATGTTTGCAGATCTCTCTTCTGTAAACTTGCGTGGGATCATAGAGCTTCATGAAATAAAAAATACTGTAATTATACTGAGTCACTGACGGACCATTCCACTTGTCTACATGACAAGAACATGGAGTTATTCATGATCCTGATCAAATGTCATAGATTAGGACTAGAAAATAAATATAAATTATGGTATTTTTAGCGTAAATGAGAGACACATTATGATGTTTTACGTACAGTAAATGTTATTTTTATCACTCGCTTCCTTTTGACAGAGAAGGTCAGAACACCTGAAGGCTATTTTTACTATTTTGTTGATCCCGAACAATATACAGCATATACCAATTCTTAAAAGAAATATTTATATCAAAATTGTCCCAATTACTCTAAATTTCACGTCAACAACATGAATTCCCCTTTAATTTTTATAAAGGGCAGTGTAAACCACGAGGTTGGTTCTATTCATGAATGGTTAAATCATAGATGGCGCTTTTCAATTTGTTTCAGCTGAGCCATCAATAAACAGATTTTGGCCAACTTGGTTACAGTTGGGTGACAACATGTGGAATTTTCTTCTGTAATATGCTTGCCTTACAAAGCAATAACAGCAATGTTGTAACGTAATCTAAACCAGGTTTTGTCAAACTTTGTTTATTTATCGTTCTGTGTTTTAGAAGTGACTTTTACATCGCGATCCACAAAAAACAGAACCATTTCTTATTAAGGTGCAAGCGAAAAAATCATGATATGAATGGCTAAAAAATATTTTAAGTTTGACACCAAATACAATACGAAGGATTTATGAGCGAAATTGTTTGAAATTTAATTGTAAACACCATGAAAAATGACGCCAGAGCATCGGTTTACAAAAGGGTTAACTTTAGAAGCATTTCTTGTAAGTTCTTGTATTACGTTTCATCAAATATCTCCATTATCACAAATCACTTGCTGCAAGCTCTCGGCAGGTTCATTTTCATTTTCCGTGCTCTGACCTGCAATTTAACTTTTACATTCAAATTCAAAAGTCTCATTGCACATCCTTTTTTTTTGCTAATTAGTATTGTATTCGTGACGTCAAAGTAAAGGAGATAAAATGATGCACCTTGTTTTTCATGAAAGATTTCACCCGTAATAAATGACCAACTGTTAAAAACTAGACACCTAGGAAAATGTCAATAAAAAGAGAATTAATTTGTAAACCCCGAATTACTACCGAGTGAGTAAAAAAAAAACCTTTACACCTAGAAAAATGTCATTAAAAAGAAAACCAATTTATAAACCCTAAATTATTTTACATGTTCTGAAAGAGTATCTCCTCCCGCATCTTCTGGTACCATTTTTGTGTGGTATGTCTTTACGCTTGGATAAACACGACCTATTGTTTGCGAACATGCACATTTCGAATTGTGCCAGGGTGGGGATGTAATTGAAACAACAAAAGCTGACAAAAAAGCAACTCATCATGAATAAAATAGCGTAACTTTTTAACGAAAATGTCTTCCGCTTAATAAATTGGCAGGGGCGTTGTACACATATTGACTACATTTTGTATGAAAATTAGATTGACTCGTCCAGTAATGCACGAATGAGTACATATTAAAGGGTAAATTGCCACTGACAGACCTAAAAAGGCCTCCTAATACTTTTGAAAAGCGATCATTTTGTCTTTGACGTGTGCTCACTCATGCCTGACTCAACAGATTTATCTCATTTTCATACAAAATGTAGTCAATATGTGTAACAACACCCCTGCCAAGTTATTAAGCAGAATACATTTTCGTTAAAAAGTTATGCCATTTTATTCATGCTGGAGTTGCTTTTTTTGTCAGCTTTTGTTGTTTCAATTTCATCCCCACCCTGGCACAATTCGAAATTTGCATGTTCGCAAACAATGCGTCGTGTTCATCCAAGCGTAAAGACATACCACACAAAAATGGTATCAGAAGATGTGGGAGGAGTTAGGCGAGGGATCAAAAATATCGATACCATGCCCCCCGCGGCCAGGCGCGTAGGCCGACCAAGGCTGGCATGCCCGCTGCGGCCTGACGGAGCCACTTACTTCTTTTTGATTAGAACAGCCAGCCGCGGCCTCGCGGGTATGTGTGTCAGAACTCGGAAACTTTAATTGGGCCGTCCTCCCTCGGCCTACCACCTAGGCTCAGCCGGCCGCCGCTGGTCGTAGGTGCTAAACCACTAGCTATAGACGTAGCCCCAAATAAAACTTCCTTCTAGAAATTGCAAAAAGGATCAACTTTGCTCTCCTCGATCTCACCTGGTCTATCATAAGCAATTAAGCGAAGGCAGCGATGATGTCACGATGGGCCTGGGGGGACGGAATCACGAAAGGGTGATTCATACTACAAATACTACAATCAAGCGGAATAATCTTCCTATTAAAGATTCGAAATAGAATGATCTATTTCGCACCATTATGCCAGAAAATAATAACAAGAAGGTGAAGCGACGGAACAAATAGAACATAATGAATTAGGCGACCTAGAAAATAGCATTTCTACTAATTAATACAAATTATCGTTTTTCGTTGGTGAGCGCTTAACACAGACCGAAAATTTGGACTTATAATATTACATTTACCATTGTATTTGATATATAGTTTTCCTCTTCACTAGTTTTACAACTATAGCTGATCACTAAAAAGAAACTTAAAAAAATCAAGCTACGGATCTCTGTGGAAAGGAAAATCGAAGGGGGGGGGGGGGACAACGTATCCGCGGATCACCGCCAATAATCGCAAGCATTGATCATTAAAAAAAAAGTTAATGTCGCGATCCGACAATCTGTCAATGGTACTAATAGAATATCATCATTTTAAAATCAAAATAGCGTCATGTTTTTTATAACACCATGTTTCAAAGAAGCCAATAAATCCAAAGCTGAAAAATCACAATTTCGGCGGGAGGGTAGTGGAAGGGGAAAAAAGACATAGGGGAAGCGGAAAGCGAAAGAGGGACAAGGAAGATAACATGAAAAAAGTGACATAAACGGCTAAAGCGCCTGTCACACAGAAGGCAATCGTTACGACGACAATTTATGAACCAACTCTTGCCACCATGCGCAAGTTGAAGTTCAAGCGCTTTATAATTATTGTATCATCATTATCAATATAATT
>CALNVZ010002216.1:0-12082 GCA_940671915.1 Paracentrotus lividus | reverse complement strand
TGTAGGACATTATTTTGTCACATAATGACTCTTAGTTTTTCTTGTCCTCAGATGACTTGTTACTTGTCCTCAGAGTGACCTTATCTTCATTGTCTCTAGATCTTATTCATAGACTTTCTCTTTGTTATCACATTCCTTATCTGATCACTCTCTTTGTACTTGATTTCCTTGCAGCTTGATCTCTCAGCTATTTTGATTACTTCTTTCCCGCCTTTTCATTGATCACATGACTTTCTTACTCTTTGCCTCTATTTGCTAAACCCTTCATGAATATTTAGTAGGTAAACTTTTAATTGTATTTTAATCTTGTTATTTATAATATATTCGTTTGGTTCATGCTCAGTATATCATGATTAATAAGGGCATAGAAGAGCTACTATGCCAGCAGATGAGACCATACTTTCTTGGAGGTGAAACGTGTTTTTCTGTTGTGGTATCCAGCCTAGAACTTGTTAAATATATCTCCCTACAACTGGTGACAGCGGTGGTCCACAGTGCAGTTTTAACCAAGTCTTCAGAATTCTCCCTCCTTCAAGTTAGTCAATCAGGACATCTACATGTACTTTCAAGGAAAACCCTGGTAAGATTTTCTTCCTTCATCATTGATTACATGAATAACGTGTACCAGGTGCATACCAAACGTGATACGTGTACATCCTACTTCATAATTGAATGCTGATACATTGTACATCCTACTTCATAATTGAATGCTGGAAATGTTTTGAATTGCTATTGCTCTGACTAAGTTGAAAGTATTTGCACAAGTCCTTCGCTTCTTCTTTATGTTGATGCAGTGCTTTGCTTGAGTTACTACAATGAGTTCTTTTCAGAAATGGAGCATACCAGAAGTTTTCTCAGGGAAGAAGGGACTGACTTCCACCAGTGGATCCAACGTTTCGAGCTTGCAGCAAAACTATTTCCAAGGAAATGACAACAACTAAACCACATACCCTTCCCACCCGCCTGTCTGATCAGAAAAGAAAACTTTGGAGAGCAATCAAGAACAAATTGTCGGATGTATTTTGAAGAACGCAGTACCTTCAAAACTTTCGTTCCTAGTACTCACGGTCACGGAAAAGACATACAAATGAACCATTAGAGTATACACAAGCCGCAATTTTGTGACAAGGTTGGCGAGCCCTTCCCAGAACTATGACAAAGCAGCCAAGAGGTGAAGCCGTTTCGCCGATTTGTTGCTGGAATCGATCCAAAGCTGCACAACAAAGATACACGAGATGGGGGTACAACTTTACCGATGCCGTCTCAACATAGCTCTTCGAGTTGAAAGAGCTGGTTCACCAGTAACAACAACACAATAGCCTCATTGCAGAAGTGAAATGTGACACTACTTCTCAACGAAATACTGGATACGCTAGAGGGATTAGAGAAAAGTTTGATGACTATCCTCAGAGAAAAAACAGAAAGGTCGGTACGGTATAACCAAGACACCCAAGGGATTCGACCCTGAACACCGTCACGTTCACACCAGTCCTCGGTCGGGATATGCCAACGCCTCGACCAGAAAACAACACTGATCATCAGAAGTGACAACCTTTCGATCTCCCTCTCCTCAATCAGAGTACCACCCACAGATCGGAGTATTCAACAGCCAGACCTTCCAAGCCAAAGAACCAGAATATTCGTGGGCAGATCCCCAAGGCCCACGACAAGAGTATCGCGCCCGGTCCCAAAGCCCACAGAGACCTCGCCAACCGGATCAATATCGATATTCACCAGACGGGTATCACAACCGACCATACTCTAGGAGAGAAGACAGACAACCTAAGGAGTATTTTCGCCGCGGTCCACTTCGGATGACCTTCCGGAAAACACATAGTTGGTGACGTGGGTCGACATCAATACAATCTTACGGCCCCTTACCGACATAAAGACTCATGAGCACTTCCGCCACACATGCCCCGATTATACTCGATAACACTTACATACTGGCTACCAGACTGTGGAGCCTACACTTCGTTAATGGACAGCAACTTTTGGGAATCCATTTCCAAGCGCACAGAAAGCCTCTTCAACCAAGGTAATCATAGCAGCCACATCAATAACCAGAAGACGCATTGGATATTCTTGGAGTAGTTTCAGCCTACTATTCATCTTGGGAACAAATACTAAAGCAACGTTATGGTGCCAGGACATCAGCCCACTCAGTAGGTGTGGATGGAATTTTTCTGAAATATGATGCCTCAATTTCCAAGTCTCTTTCAACATGCCAGGACTGACCAATACCTCTTGCGACGGCACAACAACTCAAGCACCGCTGGAGTGTTAACGTTTCTTGGTTGGAAAGCAATGACCATCCCTTATGTTGAACTCAATGGCCATGCCCAGGTTGCAGTCTCACAGTTTTGACACTCATTCCTTACCAACCTTCGATGGAGTCTTGAGCCGCGAGCTACAACAGCACCTTTCATGTTGCCAGTGCTAGATGTTTATCGAGACCACGAGACGGGCCTTATCACAATTGACTCATCAATCCTTCGAAAGATGTTATCGAAGTACCAGCTGACACCCATCTAGGTCAATTTTACGGCCATGACAGGACGATTTCACAAAATGGAGTACCAAGGTAGTAGAAAGTACATTTCAAAGCCGTTCAGGCATCGAGCTCCTCACTCAAGTGTCATCTATGCTTCCTTCTTCTGGGATGCCCCAAGTGAACAAAAGAAAACTGAACAAGCTACTCACTACCTACCAGGATGTCTTCAGTTCATCATCACATGATATTGGCAAGACAAATTCAGCCTCCATCATAATCGACACAAATACTGGATACTCCTATCCGTAAAGCCTACCGCACCTCGCCAGCAATGAGTTTAGAGATACAGTCACAAGTCGATGACTGCTCTCAGAGGGGAGTTTATTGAAGAAAGTTACAGGCCCTTGGGCGAGCCCCATAGTGATGGTCAAGAAAAAGGACAATACGTTCAGATTCTGTGTGGACTATCGCGCCCTTGGAATGCTGTGACGATCCGAAAACTCTCACCCAATTCGAGACAAGACATTCGATTGATGCTGCTGTCATCGTCGTCCTAACTTTTCTGTCATGGACCGTCTCAAGTGGGTATTGGCAAGTACCACTCAATCCAGAAGACAAGGGGAAAAGACGGGCATTCACGACAGGAACAGGGCTTATACCAGTTTAACGCATTATGCCATTCGGGTCTAGTCAATGCTCCAATGACGTTTCAAGCGCTTGATGAAGCTGTCCTCCATGGTCTCCACTGGTCTACCTGTTTAATCTACCTAGATGATTGTTCGTCTTGGAAAGAACTTTGATGACCACCTAGAGACAACCTTCAAGAGGTTCTCCAGCGCTTCAAAGATGCTGGTTGAAACTCAAAGCCCATTTTTCACAAGTGTCAATTCTTCCACCAATAGAAGTAATACCTCGGCTATGTCAGTTAATGCTGATGAGTACTGCCTGATCCCAACAACATCAGCAAAAGTAAGATCCTGGCCAGACCACGAAACCCCGACCGATGTCGCGATCGTTCTTAGGACTTGCCATCCGTTCTTCGTGGTTTATCCAGAACTTTTCAAGATTGCATCCCCTAGACCAAATCTTACTCACAAGGGCTGAAGTTCAACTGGACCAAAGAACGAAGATGCCTTTGAGACTTTGAAAGAGAGCTCTCATCAACCCACCCCTCCTAGCCTACCCTGACTTCACAAGGATTTCACCCTAATCAACAGATGCCTCTCTAACTGCCATCGCTGCTGTTCCTTTCCCAAGTACAGGGGAAAAGAAAGAGTTGTAGCCTACTTCAGCCAGATGCTTCACCACCTCACGCAGAAATGGTCAACATATGACAGAAGAAGCTCTGGGCGGTTTTTTGCATCTGCTTACCCACTTTCGACACTACCCTACGGTCAAGAGTTTACAATCCTCATGACATCAACCACTCCTTGGCTTACAACAAATGCCAATTCAAGACGAATGTCACAGGAAATGCGCTCGCGGTGGATTTTTCAAAACTCAGTTCCTACAAGTTCCAGATGATGACATCGAAAAGGCCGTCAAAATGCCATGTTTCGATGCCTTATCATCGTCGACCTCCTTCCACATTGAACGGACTACAAACCTTGTTGAAGTAACCAACCAGAGAAGTGCAGTATGTAACTACTTCGTCCAAGATCAATCCAAGCCAAAACAGATAGCCAATCTGTAACACCCGAAGTCTTGGACGTGCTACACCCTCGAGCTCAGACCCAATTCTGAAACATTTAACCTTTTTGGGATACAAGGAGAGTGACTGAGAGGTACATCAAAACAAGATGAGAGATCCAAGAGTTATCTCATACTTGACAGAACAGTATCAACCAACTACAAGAGAAATTCGCAGAGAATCGCCGTACATGAGACGTTATCTGTGGACTATCACAGACTGACTGTGTTTTAATGGCATCCTCTACCGCAAGATACGAATAATCCGGCATGAATCACATACCAAGCTGTAGTTCCACGGTCGCATGGTTCTATGGTCCTAAGACAAGCCTACACGGAGACTCAACTGCTGCGAACACTTTGGCACCAACGGACGCTTCAAGAGCCAGTCGACTTTGCTTCAGGCCATTTTAGCCACAGAGATGTTCTCAACTATTCCAAACATGGTGCAAGCATGTGAGTCTTCCGCCTACCAAATGCAAAGTACCAAGTCCACTACACAACATCATACGGATCATCCTCTCAAATGGTATTTGCAGATATTGCAGAGCTACCTTCCTTCAAGAAAAGGGCTTCCACTACATTCTAGTGTCGTTGATCATTTTAGCAATTCACCAACATCTATCCAAGAAAGATCAAACAGCCCAGACGGTAGCCTAACACCTGTTCGAGACTATATATCAAGGAAACACGGGGTACCTGAACTTTACGTACCGACCAGGAAGACAATTTGAGTCCAAGACTTGTCCAAGATTTAATGCCAGAAAACTTGGTATCAGAAGAGTAGATCTACACCCTAACCACCCTCAGGAGCCGGCTTAGTAGAAAAGAGCCACAGAGTCATCAAAGACCACTTGCCAAGTCCTTGCCGATAAAGGGGGTGATTGGGCTCCCATATATCAAGATCCAACTGGCCTACTTAATACTAGTGTGCACTCAAGTACGTGGACTGACACCATATTAATTATGCATGGAAGAGAACGCGAGTACCACTGACGTGACTTGTCCTGTTAGGCCTCCTCCTCTACCCAATCACCACAAGAATATGCTACCAACGTCCCAGAGCCGCTTGAGAAAAGCATTTTACTCATACATTCACCAAGTGACACAAGCTCAACAAACCAGAAGAGATTATGACCGGAAGCTACGTTCCACCACGTACAAGGCCGGGGATATCGTTTGGCTCCATGATCCGGTTAACCTCCGAATCAACTCGAACCAAACTGGAGAGACCGTACGAAGTTTTATC
Source organism: Paracentrotus lividus (assembly GCA_940671915.1). Taxonomy (NCBI): domain Eukaryota; kingdom Metazoa; phylum Echinodermata; class Echinoidea; order Camarodonta; family Echinidae; genus Paracentrotus; species Paracentrotus lividus. The sequence goes on along the minus strand of CALNVZ010002216.1, from coordinate 6,650 downwards.
GTCCTCAAATGATTGGCCTTAACTACAAGATCTCTGATATCCAATGATGAGAAGACACGAAAGTGGTACATCATTAATAGATGAAATTGTTCGGATCAAAGAAGGCTCCCTCCAGGAAATCTACGTCTTGCCCACCCCATTCCTACCAAAATCTCCTCCTTCAGCAACCAAGGATAGCCTCAAGAGCTTTTAGTATGGCGATGGTCACTTTCAGAGTCACCGCCGAATAGGACACATCAGGTGTCTAACCAATCTTTCAAGCTGAGGGACCAGAACCTCCACACCGCAAGCCAGATCAGGTCAACTCTTCTCATAATCATCGCTCCGCATGATCTCTTCTTCACAGGCAAGGTAATTTGACCTACCATCCGGTCAAACCAACCGAGCCGAGTACAGAAACGAGAACCAAAGTTGACCTTCCTCCTTCAAGGGCAGGTGAGTTTGACCTACCATCCGGGTCAAACCAACCGAGCCGAGTTACAGAAACCCGAACCAGAGTGACCTCCTTCAAGGGCAAGGTGAATTTGAACCTCCATGTGGGTCAAAACCAACCAAGCAGGTTGCCCATCATCAACGGTCTGACCAATCCACCCACAACATGGCAAAGAGAAACGTGACCAGTCTGACGTTCTATTGAGGCAGGCTCCTCTACTTACAGCGATGCACACACAGAGTAGAGAACATTGCCGAGCTAACATCAGATGTCACCAGACCGTCACAACAGTTTAACCTACCACCAGACCAAACACTCCTCGGATTATTGGCAGAAACACAAGTATTAGGGACGTTTCCTAATCGGGCGGTCACAACTCGTCGTAAGGCTACGGGGCACGTGCCATCGACTGTAGCCTGCGATGTCATGTGCAATGCAACGCACAGGTCCTGGTTAATCTTCTGCGAATTCCTGCGTTTCTATAGTAAGGGTATGTAAAACTTCCTGCACGTCCGTGCGTGCATTGTAACTTCGAGGTCCACTCCGCTGCACGCGAATTTTCTACGGAATCCATCGTAGGGAGTTGCACGTCGATGGTACGGCGGTTGTGACGCCGGCATAAACCACCACCAACTACAAACACGAGCAGGGAACGTACTATTCCAAAACCAAACGAGTTTTGATGAATCGCTTTTATGAACGTTTAATACACCTTTAATGGACCATCAGTGAACAGCGTTTGTTTAATAATTGCGTCCATAAAATTTGCCTCGGATATTTTGTTGGAGAAATGTGCATCTTCAGGACACGAAAAGGCATGAAAGATGTTAACACTTGCAACATAGATTTTTCAGAAATCGCCAACTTACATTGTATGAACCATTTGAAAAGGTCAATTGAACTCGACAAAGTGATTATGGACACTTTACTAACTCAGGATCAAGGAAACAGACTTTCAAGTGATATTGACGCTTTAAGACAGAGTCGGTCATATGAATGAACGATTAATCATTAATGTCACCGATGATTATGGACACTTGATAATATGAATTTATCTATGATATGAACTGTTTTTCAGTATATATATATCTCATGTCGAAAGAAAATGGATGTTTATTTATACCACCATTTATATGTTGAAGGAAAATATGCTGGGGAAAACAATATCTGAGGATATTTTCCAACAACCGTTTCGTGTGTATATAGGCATTGTATCTTGATTCAGAAATGTAATTCATGAAATTGAATTGAATCATAAAAGAAATTTCAAGAAGGTTTGTGTCAAGTATGATGATATACGGATGACAAATAAACAAAGCAAATTAATATTAATTTTCTAACAACGCATAACAACTATTACCTACATATGTATATGCGTTTTGTTTTATTAGAACGCAGTCCGGTCTCTGTTGTCAGTTGCACGACAACAGAATTAGAAAATAATGATGATAATTAAATGTATTATGATCCATAATTTAATATCAATACAATTTTTTTGTATTGATCTTTGACATGATATTTTGCTTTCAATTAATGTAAGGAAATTTCATAGAAATTTGTTATTGGTTAATTTGTCAAGATATAAATATTATGAAGAATATATTGGGAAATATTTTTTCAAGATTGTAACTATCCTTAAAAAAAAAAAAAAAAAAAAAATTTGCTGTGCCACCGCTGCTAAAATAATAATTTTGGTTAAGCGTCAAGAACTTTTTTTGTTAAGTTTTCAATTGAAATGAGACTTTGTTTTTTTTGATTTGGCAAAGATGAGTTTGAACAGGATAAAAACATGTTTATGAAATAGAAAAAGAAGAAAAACTAAATTGAAAGAAAAACAAAAAAATAAATCATAGGATAATGATAATAATATTATTTAATAGTTGACAAGTATGACAAAAAGTCTAAGATTTGTGGAATAAAAATGTACCAGTGCATACAAGAATCAATTAAAAAAAAAAAATACATTGTTGGGATGTGAATGATTTTGTATAAATCTTGGTAAATTCTAAAATGAGGACATTTTATTTCGAGGAAGGATATTATGTAGGACATTATTTTTTACACATAAATGACTCTTATTTTGTCCTCAGATACTTGTACTTGTCCTCAGAGTGACCTTATCTTCATTGTCTCTAGATCTTCATTCATGACTATTCTCTTTGTTATCACATCCTTATCTGATCACTCTCTTGTACTTTGATTTCCTTGGCATGCTTGATCTCTCATCGCTATTTTGATTACTCTCTTCCCGACCTTTCTTCTGATCACATGAACCTTTCCCCTACTCTTTGCCTCTATTTGCTAACCCATTCATGAATATTTAGAAGGTAAACTTTAATTGTAATTTTATCTTTGTATTTATATATATATCGTTTGGTCATGCTCAGTATATCATGATTAAATAAGGGCAATAGAAACACGTACGTTTCTCGTCTATTGTTGTGTGTTCTCCTGGCGGAGGGCGCCCATATTGGTTTGAGGTGCGCGCGCACCGCTAAGTTTTCGTGTGCAACGCGAGCCGGATCGGTTATTTGTTGTAATGTTTTTCTCAAGCGTAGAAACGAGTTGGACAGCAAAAATTTTAAAAAACCCACCGAAATACATCAAAAGTGGCAAATGGTGCATATGCATCTATATTTGGAGATTTGGTGTATCAAATAAACTAATTCAACAAACAATTGGAATTATTTCGCTCAGTTATTTAATGCATCTTGGAAGCCTGATAAACGACGAATTTGGGGTATAAAATCATATGTTTTTCCAATATCTCTACCCTTTGCTGATATTTTGAAAAAAATATAAAAGTTTAATGAGTTACCTGAACCGATACCGTTGTTGTTTAAGGAGGATAGTTTTTTGACTTGGAGCACATCCTGGAATATCACCTTGTGAACACGTGAAATATTAGCAAACACCTGAATGGGACTGGAAAACTTGGCCGATGTCGCGGCGATATAGCCTCTAACGTGCGCTGACAATTACTCTGCGAGTTCAATACAATATTAATAATTTTTTCCTGTTACTGGCAGACATTAAAATCCAACGAAACATAGACATACATATGTATTTCCACACTCCCAAAATTTTAAATTTCGATTATTAATATCAACATTAAATCATAAATAAACGATTGACATAATTGATGAAAATGTACTTGTTACGAATCTATGGTTTTATATGTTAAAAAAAAGAAGATTTTAACTGTATTCAAAGGGCGTCCCCAAGTCAAAAAAACTATCCTCCTTAAACAAACAAACGGTACGGTTCAGTTAACTTCTAATTAACATTTCATATTTTTTTCAAAAAATATCAAAAAGGGTAGGGATATAATAAAAAATTATGATTTTATAAAAGCACATACTTCCATATTTGGTTTAGTAAAAAATAAATCGTCATTTTGAGCACTCTTAAAAGTGACCATAGAAAAACCAATTGTGTGTTTTAATTAGTATATTTTCAAACACCAAATTCGGAAAGTAGAGGTGTATATTCACAACGTTGTCGCTTTGCGTTATTCTGTGATTTTTACCTTTTGTCTTCGGTGTTAATTTTGTTGCATGAAAAAAACCACGAACATAAATGAACGGACCCTTCGTCGCACAGATGACAATAGACCGGCATGGTCACAACACAACTTGCATCTATCTACGACTTTCTGTTGTGTAAAGGCGTGGAGAGGTGAACGTTTCACTTAAGAACGGATTGTGACCATCGGAATCCCAAACAGTGACCACTGACAATATGGCTGCGCACGCCAAGACCCAGAGGAACGTACGTGAGAAGGAGCACTATGCCCAGCAGATGAGACTTAACTTTCTTGGGTGAAGACGTGTTTTTCTGTGTTGGTATCCAGCCTAGGAAACCTTTGGTTAAAATATATACTCCCTACACTTGTTCTTTAAGTTAATCTATATTTCTTGGGACAGGCTTAGGTCTCTTGCTAGGAGAGGGCTTGAAGTAAAAAAACAGATTGGGAAAATTCGGAATATTTTTATTCATCGTTATGCTGAAGACCCAAATGAAAGAAACCACCTGTACCCTAGATATCATCATTCCCTTAAATTTTGTTTTAGCCTTGATGACAAGGCCTGTAAATAGTCATTATTGATAAGTTTTATTTTTGATTTTATGTTTTGGTTGAGATTTTACAATACGCCAATTTAGGGAATATAGAAAATTCCATGGGTTTGTAAAATGAATAAAATGATGTTGAACCCACATCAAATAAATTTGACCCCTCCCCAAGACAAAGGATCGAGACTGTAACCATAAATCTATAATTAATTTAAAGAACAATAACAAATCTCCACCTCAGAGCGTGTTTCCGTGGGTACGGACTGAGTGGGCCTTGTTAGGTTCGCAAGTGAACAAAAAAGGTCCCCCAAAATAATAAAAAATGACGAAAATGGCCATCTTCTGGGGTGACAAACCTTTTTTGAGAAGAAATCCCGGGAAGGGTGAGGGAACGTCCCAAGATATGCCCAGGGATCCCAAGAAAGTGAAAGCGGGGTTGACCAACACATTCAAGAAATTTAAAACGGAGCACATACATGTCGATTGAGCCCAGAAAGAATTATTCACCTTTTATGACGAACAGTGTATAATTATAATTTTTCGCTTCAAATTATGTCAAATTGGTATCAAGGTGTAGGAGTGTCATTTTTTTTTTCCATTTCAAGTAATATTTATTACTGTTCAATACATATTCAAATAATCTTATAATACAAATCACGTCGAAGAAGGCGAGAAATCTCCTAAAAGCACGAAGTTGAGTCGAGGTCACCATGACAATGCCATATTTACACAAAACATAATTCATATCAATATTATAGTATTAACAATTATAAGGAAATTAGAGGGAAAAGAAAAGAAAATAAAAGAAAAAAGAGAAATAGAAATAGACAGAAAAGTTGAATAATTAGTAAGAAAAGAGAATAGAAAAATACAAATGCAAATAAATACTGGCAAAATAATAATGCTACATGATTATTTTGTACAAAATATAATTTTTTTATATGAGCGAGTATAAAGTGTGAATTGAAGGGGTCATGTTCAGTGCCTTTATACATTCAAATCGTTGGCAGATTTGGGATATTTTTGCTGAAAGCAAATGTCTGTGTCTTGGAGATTTTGAATATCTCTCACAGAACTCGTGGGATAATCACAAACCATTGTCCAGTGTAGATACTTATGACTACATTGCTGGTTATGGACAAGATCTTACAAATTTTAAAAGTTTCAGGTCATTGAAATAAAGGTTTGGTATGAGTCGCAATGGGAACACTGTCGACAAAATCATATTATTTACTTTTGTAATTGAAAGTCAGAATGTTTAGGTTCAATACATAAGTATTGCCGACAGAGTATATGACAAACATGGAAGACTACGAGCAGTACAGTGTCGAATTATTATGTATTATACCGATGTATTTTTAAATTTAATTTTCTAACTTCATGAATATTGTGGTTTACAAGAACAGCCGCGATTGATATACATTAGATGATCTTAAAAAAAAGGGTAATCGAAGTTCAAAGGTCATTCATGTTTAAAAAAGACATAGTTAATTCTAATGATTTGTTTACTAAAAAGAAAACCAAACATCAGCTTGTACTTTGAAATATTGCTGACTCCTTAAACTGTCATTGGTCAAAGAGTTAGGCCTTATGAAAGAGAAGGTACAAAACCGCACTTTTACTCGAGTTTTCGGTTTGCAGGGCATGTAGGGTATGAAAACTTGTCATATTCAGAAGTTTTTGGTTTCATCTTTTTGGTTTTTTTTTTACACAAATGTTTCAATGAATGAATATGAATGTCATCTGTCAAAAGACCAATCTCACTGAAATGAGATGGTTCTTATTATGAATCTCTGAGTTCGAGAGGTCGCCGCCGAAGTCTCCTGATCTGCAGGAAGTCGCGAGAATCAAACAAATATGTAAAACATGTTTAATCTATTTATTAAACTTCCTTTAGACGACGGGGTATGTGACGATTCTTTAGCGGGGATGCCGACGTGCCTTAAAGTATCAAACGACGTCGCAAAGACGTTATACGATTAAAAGAAATCGAACGGTTACTTGCTCGCGTCTTAAAAGAATATACAAAAATTGAATGTTTTGAATTTATGTTCCTTTCCCAGAACGCCCTGAAGTCTCAGGAGAACGTCACAGACATCTTCCACGACTCCAGAGACTCATAACTGAGAACCCATCTCATTGC
>CALNVZ010002213.1:125336-135629 GCA_940671915.1 Paracentrotus lividus | reverse complement strand
ACTCCTATGTGGATGTTCTGGGTATTTATTACGAAATCCATTAAGGATGTATGACAATCTTTCTCATGAAAATGTTACTGAGTGAGCATACTATACATATAGATCTTTTTATATGTGTTTAAACCACACATCCTTTCCTGAATAATCATATATACACATATAGGATTAGAGTTTATATTTGAGAAGTAAGAAGAAAGTCTTGTTTTTCTTTATATTCTTTTTCCAGGTTAGGGAATTTGATGGAGATGGGGGAACGTGGAGAATAATCTTGGAAAACGTCTGTCTTGGTGAGCAGGGAGGAGTATTGTCTAATATGGAGTAGGCAGGAAATATCGGGGTGGTAAGCATTGACGGCATGGGAAGCATCCTTACTGTAAAAGTAGGAGAGACTTGTTTCTCGTTTATTAAAGAAAAGTAACAAGAGCTGAAAAATCTTGCAATCTATTTTATATTTTTTCTACGTTGCCGTTGTTATCAGAGAAGTATTATTGTAAGTCATAATTTATTAGTGACTGTGTTCGTTTATGGTAATTAGGAGTCAAAATATGTGAATACTTCTACCTAACGAGAAAATTATTTCTTTGATTTAATTAATCCTGTAGCATTAAATGGCACCATTCTATAATTGCTTGTTACTTATCTTGTTATTTCCGTGTGTTAAGGTAGGTACTGATCGTTATTGACCTGTTTGTCTATTATTATTTAGTTATTTTTCAGAATTTATCACTAGTATCTCTTAAAATTCTGGTAAATTACCTAATAGGTTTATTAGATCAGAAAATTTCAGCGGGAGAAACTAATTATTGTGGCGTCAAAGCATGGTTTTGGTAGAACCTGATTTAATCAGCAATTGGGTGATGAATACTCTGGAAAATTTCAACAAATCTAATTGGGGAGGGAGTATCAAGCTGAAAACTGAATTTACTTCTACTTGCTCATCTTATCCACTACCGTCATACACTTTCGCACTTGGGCGAATTTAATTTCAGGGACCATATTTTGGTTATGCGTTGCTTTAGTTAGAATCCGGAATTTTGTTTCATTTTTTTGCTGGGTCCCTTCCCCAAGCCCTATCGAAAATGATTGGTAAATAGCCTTTGAGCCCCTACATGATTAATATCTTCGTTTGACTTCTTAATACCTCTTTCTAGTTATTTATTTATTTCTGTGGTTTAATTAAAGAAATCTAATGAGGGATAACTTTGCAATATAGTTGATCTTACTTTTGGTGGGTTTTCGAAAAGTGGAGAAGGTATTGATCTTTTTTAAATTCAATCTGGTATCCTTTCGGGGGCGCACTGGGTTAACATTGGGGTATGGATCAGGATTGGTCAAAACTTACTGTAAGAGCTTCTCTTTTCAGCACAAAGGAAATAAATGCTTGTCGCGGTAAATAATTGCCAAAATTTACCATTCCCTTTATTAATATTGGTAAGGGATCAAATAATTATGTGGGAAATCTTTCTGACAAATGGTGGAGTTTTAATTTTAAAACCCAACGCAGTGGGGTCAATATGTTAATCAACCTAACCTTAAGGTCTTCTGGGAGCCATATAAGTCACAATTAGAATTTGGGCGTAAAATGTATTACAATCACAGCAAATTCCTGATAAGTTAAGCCTTCACCGGCTAAAATAACTTATACGGGCTACATGAGGGTTTTATCCGCTTAATAATAGAGTTAATTTTTTTCTTTTTTGTTCTATTTTTTTCTAAAAATTTGGTTATTCCTTGCAAATTTAATATAATTCAGAATCTCTGATTACTTTTCCATAACACCATTACTGTTTCTGGATAGAACTGAAGACATTGGATTCATATCTCCTCATTCATAATCTTTTCTATCTCATGATAAACACATCTTTTGGGGCGCAATGAAGGATCCACTGTTGAGACTGTGCTTTTCATTTGTAGGTTATATCGAACTTTGTTAATGTAGTTTGTGGGTTTTCTTTACATAATTATCCAAGATGTGTTATTAAGCTTTGCAGTGCCATCGTTAAATACGGCTTCTTATATTTCTATTGTTGGCATTTTTTCGTAACGGTTTGGTTCAATTTATTTTATAGATTTCAAGTGTCTCTTTACAGTCATATATTATAATTAGACACAATGAGAATTACTGATGGGTATCTCCAATTTGTTGGGCGGGAGTATTAGCCTGTAGTATCAATTTAGGCAAGGTATTTTCTTTTCTGTACTCATTTATGTTTTATCTTATCCTCATATGATATATGGACTCCAGCCTTTCAAGCTTAATAGCATAAATCATGTATTTTTTTTCATGGACAGATTGATAAATATTCTTGCAAAAAGGCATCATTCTATTACACACACTGATAGGACATTCTCTTTCTGCATGCTGGGGAAGTTCACCCTGGAATTTTATTGGTTTTAAAAGAAAGCAGAAAAATCAAATATTATGAATTAATATATTACTTATATAGACTCGCAAACAGCTTAGTTTGAACAGACTCTGGGCCGGGTCCCAATGGCAAAAAAGAATGGCCTCTCTGGAAAAACTAGTCATTTTTCTGGGCAAAAAGAGGCAAAAATGGTATCCAAAAATATATTATTTATACATGTGGGCAGGTTGGGAAGTTTCGACTTCGGGAAAATGTGTTTATTTTTAATTTTTCCGAGTATTTGATCTGTGAACAGTTAACAATATTCTTTAAGATTGGGGATAATTTTTATGTATGAACTGTGTCGGGGTCAGCTGAGCAGGGAAAAAATTTGGCAGTAAAGATAGAAATATGTAACTCCTCTCCTCCACAAAACATTGTTAACATATTTCAGGAGGTTTGCGTGCTTTTTTGGTCTGGTGTAACTGGGTCGATCTCTTTCAAAGAATATTGATAGTCTTTACGAGATAATGTTCAGACTGTCATGCCATACTGTGAAAATAAGATATATGTTGAATAGTAATGTCACACAATACGACACTTTTATCCTTTGTTTTCTCGCATCTGTATGTTTTTTAGTAGGAAATATTAAAGCTAGACATCAGGTATAGCTGGTTCAGCATTCGGGAAATTGAAATTTATGAAATACAACACACTTAAGAAGTTTTATCCGGTTTCGTTTGTCTACCGCATTAGTTTTTAATCCTCAATTTGATTATATTGAAGAAATCTAAATTAATTCTTGTGTTAGAAAAACGATAAGAGGGGTTGGGTATATCAAGCAATGTTTGACTTTCGATCGTACTAGGTCATAGTACTACATTTATAATTGAATTCATTAATCGTAAATGTATTAGTTAAATAATGTAATTTTTGATTGATGATTTATATTAATAATTTTGGTTCGTGATAGATTAGATTACATTTTATATAACATTTCGGCGCTTAGGGATATGAATTCTTGACTTCATTTTATTTATGTCAATTTAATAATTTCGAAAAAGTCTGTTTCTTCAATAATGTATATTCATCTATCTTTTATTTTATGTATTTTTTTTTAGTTTTTTTGGGGTAAATAAATTGGATTACCAGATCTTTTAAATGCGAACATTTTACATTGGTAGTCTGATAAAGCTCTGTTATTGGTATCTATGTGACATATATTATGCAATGCATATAATTCGGTAAAATGGATTCACTAGGACACATGATCTATGGTGGTTGCATATAGCTTTTTTGGTTGTAAACATGTTACTTTACACATTTCTTTGATCCGCGAGCAAAACAGACTTGATAGGATTTTTTTCCCACAAATACAGCCAACTTTGGATAAATACAACGTCATCCCCAATGTTGACACCTTTTTTTTGTTATGCTTTATTTCAATATTTCAATCATTCAATCTATCAGACACCACATTGGATATTTGATAATTTTAAATGAATGTACTGATATTCAGTTTTTGGAGGTGCAAACAGGAGGTGTATTACTCATAGTATACAGGAGGTCTCTCATTTTGGACCTTTTTTTTGCGCGTCAAAACGGTGGTTGATAAAATGCAAAATGAAGACTTTGATTTCATTGCTTTGGTTTGACGTGCAAACATGAGGGTTTTAGGTAGCATGTTTACAAGTCCCATTCGACTTTTTAAAATAAAAACTTGTTGATAATGTCATATGATTACTGATTTCATGTTTTTACGTGCAAACATGAGGTTTGAGCATGTTTACAACTCCCATTTGACTTTTTTTCCTGAAAACTTGTTGATAATGTCATATAATTACTGATTTCATGTTTTTACGTGCAAACATGAGGTTTTAGCATGTTTACAACTCCCATTTGACTTTTTTTCCTGAAAACTTGTTGTTAATTGTCATATGATTAGTGATTTCATGTTTTTACGTGCAAATATGAGGTTTTAGCATGTTTACAAGTCCCATTTTACTTTATGTTTAATAGAAAATTTGTGATAATGTCATATAATTATATTTCATGTTTTTTACGTTGCAAAATATGAGGTTTAGCATTGGTTGACAAAGGTCCCAAATGATCTATTTTTTCTCGAAAAAACATTCTTTGATTGATTATTCATATTGAGTTACTAATTTCATGTTTTTGTTAACGTCTGCAAATATGAAGGTTACTACATTTAACATGGTTTACAAAACTCCCATTTGACTTTTTTCACAAGTCCCCATTTGTACTTATGTTTTCATAAATTTATTTGTGGTGAATATACTGTCAATATGCAACCTTGAGCGTTTCGGAAGAGGAGCATCCGAAATCACTCTTTATTAGGGACGACATTTAACACTTATTTTAATACAACCTGCAGATTGCGGCTTCTAAACTGCCTAAAACATTAATAGTTGCTGAGCGGCCTTAGAAACAGTGGATAATAGTCCTTCCAATTCTTGATACAAAATCAAGAAATTTTTTTTTGATACGACAAAACCGTCGAAACGCGGTTACTGCTCAAACTACTGACCCAAAAAGCTCTAATTATGTTGCATAGTAGCAAATGAAAAGTCTAGTTTATTAGTTGTGATTGAAATTCATGAACAATTTTTTCTATGGATGCAAATACGATTAAATGCCTAACTTCACAAACTGCCTAAAACAAACTCTGCATTCAGTTCAGGTGAGCAAGAATGAAATTCAGTCACATTTCTCCAGATGATAACTGATTCATGTTTTCTCGTGAAACTTTTATATGAAACCTGTCAAAGCGTCATTAAGCAAGTCCCCAAAACCATCATATTTGAAATAGCGAAACGCGTGAAACATCAGTTCCTCATTACCGAAATCAAGAAATTATTTTTCCACAATAAACCAGCAAATGCCGAACTTCATAAACTCACAAACTAATTATCTTAATGTACGTCACAAAACATGGAAATTCGAGTCTTCATTGGACGAAATCAGACATTTATATCGACAATTCCGTCAACCCGCGTAACTTACCTAAGCTGACCCAAAACATACCATATTTTATTACGTAGAAACATGAAATGAGTCATTATTCGGATACGAATTTCAAGGACTTTTTATGAATCCGTCAAATGCAACTTCCAAAAATGCTTAAAACTCATAGTTGAGCGTTCAAGCATGAAATCACTGGCTTTATTTGACCTGAATTCAACATTATTTTATTCAGACACCATCTGATGGCGACTTTCTAAAACTGGGCTAAAAAAACATATATAGGGGATTGAGCGCGTAGAACATTGAAATAGTAATCATTATTGGACCCGAAATCGAGAAATTGCATTTTATTGAAAATCTCAAAAAGTGCGTTCTTACAAGTCCCAAAAATCATATTTATACGTAGAAACATGAATGAGTCATCGAATTGCGACGCCACTCAAGAAATTGTTTCAGAAACCGTCCAAAATGCAACTTCCAAAAACTCCGCCTATAAAGATTCCATAAGCTGCAGCGTATTCTACCATAGAACATTAAAATTCCAGTCGATCATTGATGAATTTGACACACACTTTTATGAAACCTGTAAAGAACGTTTCAGATAAGTGCCCAAAAACACATGGTATCTGTACTTTAGAAATCATGAAATGGAAGTCTTTCAATGGACGAAATCCAAGCATATTACTTATTGAAACATATCCGTCAAATGCAAACCTTGCCAAAATGCTTAAAGATTTATGCCACGTTTGAGCGCATTTCATAGTGTGCATTTGATAATCACTCTATATATCTTGACGAATTTAAGCAATTATTTTACAAAAACCATCAGAAGATGCGACTTTTCTAAACTGGCCTAAAACCATTATAGTTGAAGGTGAACATAGAAATCAGTCCTCACTGGACAAAATCACAGATTTTTTTACAAAAATTCGTCAAACGCCGATCTTCAAACTGCCTAAAACATCATAGTTGCAAACAGTCTACCAAATATGAAATCTGTCATTATTTGGATGAAATTGAACCACAATTTTTTTTATGGAAAACCGTCCAAATGTGCAACTTCCAAACTGACCTAAAACATCACAGTTGCATATTAGCAATATGAAATTCTGTTCAATCAACTGGTATAAAGTTGGAACAATTTTTTTATGAACCGCTATTACACTGAAGGGAAGGCCAGTATGCGAATGCGGAGAGAGAGACCATTGAGTCGACCTGATCACAATGCCCCATTTTCCCCCTTCCCCTGCTACCCACAGCTGACTTCATATACAACACTCTTTTCGCATAATGTGATCGCTTCCTGCGTTCGAATACCTAATGGGGTAGAGTACTAAATTCAGATTACCGCCTTACAGAAACACCAATACCATAATACATACATGCATTATGTTAATTCTAATACTATGATTCTTTTAATAAACTTAAATAAGATTATATATTACAAATCAAATTTAGACAAAAAGCAAAGCGACTCAGACTGCTAAGAGTAAATTTTAAGTAAATAGATAATTCATTGGACAATCAACACAAATTCTTGCACAATAACCGTCAACTAATTTTAGACAAGTTTACAGTACATTTGACTCTTTTCATTTAATTTGTTGATTTTGGTCATGATCATTAATATAATCTTTCTTGTTTTACGTGCAAATGTGATGTTATACGGCAGTTTAACAATCCTGTTGTTCACTCTGTTTTGTTTTATTTACCTTTTCAAGTAAATTTGGTTGTATTTATATTTTCAATGTTCGTATACATTGCAGCTCATCGATCGTGGCACGAAATACCTAATAGTCAGTTGCAGTTGCAAATTGTACCGTTATTGCGTGGCAAATTTGAGTTTATTATGTTTGTGTCCCACATGATCACTGATTTCATGTTTTTCACCGTGCAAAAATACTCAGGTATAAAAAAAGTTTACAAGTCGCATTTGACCCGTTTTTTTTTGCAATTTGCTTTATTTGTCCAATTTGATCATTTATTTCCTGGGTATATTACGTGTGCAATAATTGCTGTGGTGTTAGGCAGTGTTACAAATCCTATTTGACGTTTTGTGCAATTTGTTGATTTTCATGGTGCAATCGCACCTCGGTTCCTAAACTGCCCTTAAAACATCCTTTATAATTGCACGTATAACATGAAAATTAATTGATCTCTTACGACAAAAATCAAACGAAATTATGGCGTGACAAATAAAGGTCAAATAGGACCTCTGTGACACTGTGCCTAAAACATTCGTATTTGCAACCGTAGAATTCACGAAAAATGAATAGGTGATAATAACATTGGGAAATTATCCCAATACATCATTACACATTTTCACATAACAGGGGCTCAAATAGGACTTGTGAACTGCCTAAAACATCGTATTTGCACGTAGAATCACGAAATGAGTGATCATTGGACAAAATCAACACATTTTCACAAAACGGTCAAATGCGATTTTTTAAAATGTCTAAAACCTGATACTTGTACGTATAAACATGAAATCAGTGATCATTGGACATAATCACCAAATTTGCACAAAACCGTCAACCAAATTCAAAGATCATATATTTCCTAGTTTTACGTGCAAATGTGATGTTTTTAGGCAGTTTACAAGTTCTGTTTGACCTTTTTGTACAAATTTGTTGATTAAGCTAATGATCACTTATTTCGTGGGTTTAGGTGCAAATGTAATGTTGTAGCCAGTTCACAAGTCATATTTGACCGTTTTGTGCAATTTGGACAAAAACTGCCTCAAACAATTTGCACGTAGAAACATGATATCAGTGATCATTGGACAGTCAACACATTTGCTCAAAAGGTTTAAATAGGACTTTTGAACTACCTAAAACATCATATTTGCACGTAGAATCATGAAATGAGTGATCATTGAACAAAATCAACACATTTTGACAAAAGGGTCAAATAGGATTTGTGAACTGCCTAAAACATCACATTTGCACGTAAAACCAGGAAATATATGATCATGGACAAAATCAACAAATTTGCACAAAATGGTCAAACGTCACTTTCAAACTGCCTAAAGTAATTTACACGTACAAACATGATATCAGTGCTCATTGGACACAATCAACAAATTTGCACAAAACCGTCAACCAGTTTTAGAAAGTTTACAAGTTGCATTTCGCCTTTTCATTCAAATTTGTTGATTTTGTCCATGATCATATATTTCCTTGGTTTTACGTGCAAATGTAATGTTGTAGGCAGTTTACAAGTCCTGTTTCACTGTTTTGTGCAACTTTGTTGATTATGTAAAATGATCAGTAATTTCATGTTTATACGTGCAATATTATTTGTTTTAGCCAGTTCACAAGTCATATTTGACCGTTTTGTGCAATTTGGACAAAATCAACAAATTTGCACAAAATGATCAAATGTCACTTGCAAACTGCCTAAAAAAATTTATACGTACAAACATAATATCAGTAATCATTGGACACAATCAACACATTTGCTCAAAAGGGTCAAATAGGACTTTTGAACTGCCTAAAACATCACATTTGCACGTAGAATCACGAAACGAGTGATCATTGGACAAAATCAACACATTTTCACAAAAGGGTCAAATAGGATTTGTGAACTGCCTAAAACATCACATTTGCACGTAAAACCAGGAAATATATGATCATGGACAAAATCAACAAATTTGAATGAAAAGGTCAAATGCGACTTGTAAACTTTTTAAAACTGGTTGATTTTGTGAATGATCACTAATATCATGTTTATAATGTGCAAATGTGATGTTTTTAGGCAGTTTACAAGTCCTGTTTGACCGTTTTGTTGATTTTCTTCACTGATCACTGATTTTTGTTTATACGTGCAAATTAAATGTTTCAGACATTTTACAAGTCACATTTGACCGGTTTTGTGCAAATTTAATGATTAAGCTAATGATCACTTATTTCGTGATTTTACGTGCAAATGTAATGTTGTAGGCAGTTTACAAGTCCTGTTTGACCGTTTTGTGCAACTTTGTTGATTATGTCCAATGATCACTAATTTCATGTTTATACGTGTAATATTATTTTTTAGCCAGTTCACAAGTCATATTTGACCGTTTTGTGTAATTTGGACAAAAACTGCCTCAAACAATTTACACGTAGAAACATGATATCAGTGATCATTGGACAGTTAACAAATTTGCTCAAAAGGGTTAAATAGGACTTTTGAACTACCTAAAACATCATGTTTGCATGTAGAATCATGAAATGAGTGATCATTGGATAAAATCAACACATTTTCACAAAAGGGTCAAATAGGACTTGTGAACTGCCTAAAACATCGTATTTGCACGTACAATCGCGAAATGAGTGATCATTGGACAAAATCAACACATTTTCATAAAACGGTCACAAGTACTTGTTTGACCGTTTTGTGCAACTTTGTTGATTATGTAAAATGATCACTAATTTCATGTTTATACGTGCAATATTATTTTTTTTAACCAGTTCACAAGTCATATTTGACCGTTTTATGCAATTTGGACAAAATCAACAAATTTGCACAAAATGGTCAAATGCGACTTGTGAACCGCCTAAAACATCGTATTTGCACGTAGAATCACGAAATGAGTGATCATTGGACAAAATCACCAAATTTGCACAAAACCGTCAACAAAATTCAAAGATCATATATCTCCTAGTTTTACGTGCAAATGTGATGCTTTTAGGAAGTTTACAAGCCGCATTTGACCGTTTAATGCAAATTTGTTGATTTTGTCAAATGATAATTTATTTCGTGGTTTTACGTGCAAATCTAATGTTGTAGGCAGTTTACAAGTCCTGTTTGACCGTTTTATGCAACTTTGTTGATTATGTCCAATGATCACTAATTTCATGTTTATACGTGTAATATCATTTTTTTTGCCAGTTCACAAGTCATATTTGACCGTTTTGTGTAAATTGGACAAAAACTGCCTCAAACAATTTGCACGTAGAAACATGATATCAGTGAT
>CALNVZ010002213.1:109754-123452 GCA_940671915.1 Paracentrotus lividus | reverse complement strand
TGACCGTTGGTTAAATGACAAAAAACGTGCCTCATAACATTTGCTACGTAGGAATCATGAAATGGAGTGAATCATTGGACAAATTAACACATTTTCACAAAAGGTGATCAAATAGGATTTGTGAACTTGCCTTAAAACATCACATTTCACGATCAAAACCAGGAAATTATTATGATTCATGGACATAATCACCAATTTGCACAAAACCGTACCAAGATTGAAAGATCATATATTTCCTAGTTTTACGTGCAAATGTTGTTTTTAGGCAGTTTACAAGTCACATTGACCTTTAATATGCAAATTTGCTTATTTTGTCAAATGATAATTTTTTCGTGGTTTACGTGCAAATGGATTTTAGCAGTTTAACAAGTTGCTGTTTACCTTTTTTGTACAAATTTGTGATTAAGCGTAATGATCAACTTAATTTCGTGGTTTTAGGTGCAATGTAATGTTGGTAGAAAGCTTCACAGTATATTTGACCGTTTTGTCGAATTTGGACAAAAACTGCCTCAACAAGTTTGCACGTAGAAGCATGATATCAGTGATCATTGTACACAGTCAACCAATTTGTCAAAAGGGTTTAAATAGACTTTTGAACTACTTAAAACATCATATTGCACGAGAATTAAATGGTGATCATTGAACAAAATCAACACATTTGACAAAGGTGTCAAATTATGATTTGTGAACTGCCTAAACATTCACATTTGCACGTATAAACCTAGGAATATATGATCATGGACAAAATCAAACATATTTGAATGAATGGTAAATTGCGGACTTGTAAACTTTTTAAAACTGGTGATTTTTGTAAATGACACCATATCATGTTTATACATGTGCAAATTGTTAATGTTGTAGGCAGGTTTAAACAAGTCCTGATTGACCGTTTTTGTGCAAATTTAATGATGAAGCTAATGATCACTTATTTTTGGTTTTAGTGCAAGTATGTTTAGTAGGCTTTACCAATCCTGTTTGACGCTGTTTTTGCCAAATTTAATGATTAGAGCTGTAATATGATCACTTATTTCGTGTTTTACGGATGCAAGAACTTATGTTTAGGCAGTTTAACAAGTCCTGTTGACGTTTTGTGCAACTTTGTTGATTATGTTCCAATGGGATCACTTAATTTCATTGTTGTATACGTTATATCATTCATTTTTTTAGCCAGCTCCATAAATGTCATATTGGACCTTTATGTGTAAATTGACAAAAAATGCCTCTAACAATTGCATCTAGAAGTGCTTTATATATTCAGGTGATTCGATGACTACCAGTGTCAACAAATTTTGTTCAGGAAAGGTTTAATTAGGAACTATTTGAACTACCTACAAACATCATACTTTGCAGCAATGTGAATGTAGATATTGATCATCCTATAATGACTCGCTGATGAGAACAAATCAACACAGTTTTACAAAAGGCGTATCAATTAGGGATCGATTTGTGATACTGCCTAAAACATCACATTTGCACGTAAAACCAGAAATATATGTCATGGACAAAATTCAACAAATTGAATGAAAAGGTCAACAATGCGACTTTATGAACTTTTAAAACTGGTTGATTGAATGATCACTAATATCATGTTTTTAAGTGCAATGTAATGTGTAGGCATGTTACAAGTCTCTGATTGACGTTTTGTTGCCAACTTTGTTGATATGTTCAATATCACTAATTCATGTTTATACGTCGTAATTATTATGTTTTTTAGCCAGTTCACAATCATATTTGACCGTTTGTGCAATTTGGACTAAAACTGCCTCAAACGAATTTTCACGTAGAATATGAAATAGCAGTGATCATTGGACAAAATCAACTACATTTTCACAAAAGGGTCAAATAGGATTGTTGAACTGCTAAAATCATTCACATTTGCACGTAAAACCATGATGAATATATGGTACATTGGACAAAATCAACAAATTGCCAAAATGTCAACGTCACTTGCAACTGCCAAAATAATTTACACGTTCTAAACATGATATCAGTGATCATTGGGACACAATCAACAAATCTTGCACAAACCTTCAACCAGTTTTAGAGAAGGTTTATACAAAGCCGCATTCGCCTTCTATTCAATTGTAGATTTTGTCCTATGATCATATATTTCCTGTTTTTACGTGCAAATGTAATGTTGTAGCATTTGTACAAATCCTGTTTGACCGTTTTTTCAACTTTGTTGATTAATGTATAAATCGATCACTTAATCTCTCTGTTTATCGTGTATATATTTTTAGCCAGTTCCACAAGTCGAGATTGACGCTGTTTTGTGTAATTTGTGACAAAAAATGCGTCAAACAATGGTTGACGTAGAAGTCACATGATAGTCAAGTGATCCATTGCACAGTCAAACAAATTGGCTCTAAAGGGTTAAATAGACTTTTGAACTACGTTAAGAAATCAATTTGCACGCTAAATCAGAATGAGTGTCTATTGGGAACAAAATAAAATCAACACAATATTGACAAAGGTCAGATATGATTTTGTGTGATACTGCCTTAAATATTACATTTGCACGTAAACAGGGAATATTGATTATATGGAATAATCAACCAAATTTGACAAAACGTCACAAATGAAAGATCAGTGATATTTCCTAGTTTAGTAGCAAATGTATAGTTGTTTAGGCGATTACTAGTCGTCATTATGACCTTTAATGAAATTATTGTTGATTTTGTTCAATATGATATTATCTTTCGTGATTTTTTGACGTGCAAATGTGATGTATTTTTAGCGCAGGTTTACAAGTTCTGTTTGACCTTTTGTACAAATGTTTATTAAGCTAATATGATCACTTATTTTGTGTGGGGTTTTAGGTGCGAAATGTAGGTGTTAGTAGAAGTTCACAGTCATATTTGACGCGGTTTGTGCAATTGGACAAAAACTGCCTCAACAATTTGCATGAGAAGCATTGTATCGTGATCATGTGGACATCATCAACGAATTTGTTCAAAAGGGTTAAATAGGACTTTGAACTACCAAAACATTCATATTTGCAACGTAAATCATGAATGAGTGATCATTAGAACAAAATCAACACATTTTGAAAAGGGTCAGAATGTTTTGTGAACCTGCCTAAGACATCACATTTGCACGTAAACCAGGAAATATTATGATCAATGGACAACAATAACAACATTTTCGACAATAAGGGTCAAATAGTGATTTGTATGAACTGCCTATAACAATTCACATTTTGCACAGTAAAACCTAGGGAAAATTATCGTGATCTATGGACTATAATCATCAATTTGCAACCAAAACCGTCAACCCTAAATTGAAAGATCATATATTCTAGTGTACTGTGCAAATGTAAGTGTTAGGCAGTTTACAAGTCGCATTTGACCTTTTAATGCAAATTTGTGTGCATTTGTCAATGATAATTTATTTCGCTGGTCTTTACGTGCAATGTGATTGATCTTTTAGGCAAGTTACAACGTTCTGTTTGACCTTTTTGTATCAAATTGTTGATTATATGCTATATGATCACTTATTTCGTGGTTTAGTTGCAAATTGTAATGTTGTAGAAAGTTCACCAAGCATATGTGACCGTTTTGTGCAATTTGCGGCAAAAACTGCCTAACAATTTGCAGTAAAGCATGAAGATCATAGGATCATTGTGACACAGTCAACAAAATTTGTTCAAAGGTGTATGAGCTTTTTGACACTACCTAAACACATCATTTTGCACAGTAGCAATCATTGAATCGAGCTGATCATTGTAACATACATCAACACATTTTGATCAACAGGGTACAATAGATTTGTGAACTGCCTAATAACACATCTAGATTCTGCACGTAACAGGAACATATCATTGTCTATGGACAAAACATCAAGCAATTTTTCACAAAAGGTCAGAGAATGGGATTGTGTGGAAATCCTGAAAATAACCATTTGCACTGTTAACAACCAGAAAGTTATTATGATCTATGTCACAAAATGCACGAAATCTTGAATGAAAAGGTCAAATGCGACCTGTAACACATCTTTATTTAATACTGCGTCGATTTGTGTGATGTGATCACTTAAGCATCGATGTTTATTAATTGTGCATAAATTTGATGTTTTAGGGCAGTAGCTAGAGTCCATGTTGATCGTTTTGTTGATTCCCGCGTGATCGACTGATTTCTTTTTTATACGGCAGAATTAATGTTTCGACAGTTTACAAGCTCAATTGACGTTTTCGCAATTTTGCTTTGATATGTCCACATGATCATATATTTCGTGGTTTACGTTTGCAAATGTAATGTTGGGCACAGTTATACAGCTCTGTTTACCAGGTTTTGTGCAAATTTATATGATTAGCGTAATGACTCACTTATTTCGTGGTTTTACGTTCAAATGTAAATGTTTGTAACAGTTTACAAGTCCCTGTTTGACCGTTTTGTGCGCTAACTTTGATTTTGATTTAGCTCCATGATCCACTAATTCTGTTGTATAGTGTTATATCATCTATTCTTTGCCAGTGTACAAGTCATATGTTGACCCGTTTTGTGTAATGGACAAAAACCTGCCTCAAACAATTTCTGCACCGAGAATCATGAAATCATGGGATCATTGGACGAAATCAACACATTTTCACCAAAAGGGTCAAGGATTGTTGATAACGGCCTAAAACATCACATGCACGCTAAATAGCCAGGATAATATATGATCTCATGGACAAAATCAACACAATATCTGATTGAAAAGGTCAAAATTGCCGACTGTAAACTTTTTACAAACTCGTTGTTGATTCTGTACAATGATTCCACTAATACATGTTTATAATGTGCAAAATGTAAGTGTTTGGCAGCTTAGAAGCCTGTTTGACCGTTTATGTGCGATTGTGATTTAACGCAATGATCACTTTTTTCTGTGGTTTTACCGGCAAGTTAAGCTGTAGGCAGTTTTACAAGTCCTGTTTGACCGTTTGTGTGCAATATTTGTTGATATGATGTCCATATGATTCCATTATTATTCGTGGTTTACGTTGCCAAGATGAATGTTTGTTGGCTCAGTTTTACAAAGTCCGTGTTGATCCGGGTTTTGTTGAATTAATGATTAAAGTTAATGTCACTTATTTTCGTGGTTTACGTGCCAAATGTAATGTTTGAGGCAGTTTACAAGTCTCTGTTGACCGTTTTTGTGCACTTTGTTGATTATGTCCATATGATCATTAATTTCATGTTTATACGTGTAATATCATTTTTTTTAGCCAGTTCAAAGTCATTACTTGACCTGTTTTGTGGTAAAATTTGGACATAAACTGCCTCAAACGATTTGCACGTAGATCATGAACTGAGTGATTCATTGACAAAATCAACACATTTTCACAATAAGGGTCAATAGGATTTGTGAAGTTGCTTAAACATCACATTTCATCGTATAAACAGGAATATATGATCATGGACATAATTCACAATTTGACAAACCGTCAACCAATTGAAATGATCATATATTTCCTGTTTTACCGTGCAAATGTATGTTTTTAGGCAGTTTTACAAGTGCGATTTTGACCTTTAAATGCAAAATTTGTTGTTTGTCAAATGATATTTATTTCGTGGTTTTACGTTGAAATGTGATGATTTTAGGCATTTACAAGTTATGTTTGACCTTCTTTAGTCAAATTTGTTGATTAAGCTAATTGATCACTTATTTCGTCTGGTTTTAGGTGCAAATGTAATGTAGAAAGTTTCAACAAGTCATATTTGACCGTTTTGTGCAATTTGGACAAAAACTGCCTTCAAAACATTTTGCACGTAGAAGCTATGTGATATCTATGTGATCATTTGGACACAGTTCTAACAAATTTGTTCAAAAGGGGTTTATAATAGGGACTGTTGAACTATCCTAAAACATCATATTTGCCCGTAGAATCATGAAATGAGTGTATCATTTGAACAACATCAACACATTTTGACAATAAGGTTCAAATGGATTTCGTGAACTGCCTAACATACATTTGCACGTAAACAGGAAATATTATGAATCTGATGGACAAACATCAAACATTTTCCAATAAGGGTCAAATAGGATTATGTTGATATCTGCCTTAACATCACATTTGGCACGTAAAACCAGGAAATTTGATATGATTCTTATGGTACTAATCACAAATTTGCGACAAAACGTCATCAGAATTGAGAAGATCATTTATCTTTCCTAGTTTTACGTGCAATTGTAATGTTTTTGTTAGGGCAGTTTACAAGGTCGCATTTGACCTTTTAATGACATAATTTTGATTTTGTCAAATGATATTTATTTCGTTGCTCCATGGGTTTTACGTGCAAATGTGATGATTTTAGGGCATGTTTACAGTTCTGTTGACCTTTTTGTACAAAATTTTGGTTTGATTAAGCTAATGATCACTTATTTCGTGGTTTTAGGTGCAAATGTTAATGTTGGTAGAAAGTTTCCAATCATATTTGACCGTTTTGTGCAATTTGGACAAAAACTGCCTCAAACAATTTGCAGTAGAAGCATGATATCATGATCATTGAGATCACAGTCATACAATTTGTTCAAGAAGGGTTAAATAGGACTTTTGAACTACCTAAATACATTCATATTTGCACGTTTAGAATCATGAAATGGTGATTCATTGAACAATAATCAACACCATTTTGACAAAGGTGTCAATGGATTTGTGAACTGCCTAAACTATTCACATTTGCAGCGTAAAACCAGGAAATATATGATCATGTGACAAAATCAACATTTTTCACAAAGGTCAATGGATTTGTGACTGCCTAAAAAATACATTTTTGCACGTAAAACCAGGAAATATATGATCATGGACAAATCAACAAAATTTGAATTGAAAAGGTCAAATGCGACTTGTTAAACTTTTTAAAAACTGGTTGATTTAGGAATGATCTATACATCATGTTTTTTATAATGTGCAAATTGTGATGTTTTTGGCAGTTTACAGTTCCTGTTTTTGACCGTTTTTGTTGATTTTCTTCCACTTGATCACTGATTTGTTTTATACGTGCAATTTAATGTTTTTCAGACATTTTACAAGTCACATTTGACCGTTTTGTTGCAAATTTGTTGATGATGGCCAATGTCAGTTATTTCTGGTTTTCGTTGCTAATGTAATGTTGTTGGCAGTTTTTACAATGTTCCTGTTCGACCGGTTTTGTGTTCAATATGTTATGGATTAGCTAACATGATCACTTTATTTCGGTGGTGATCTTTTACGTGCAATGTAATTGCTTGTAGGCAGTTTACAAGTCCTGTTTGACCGTTTTGTGCACTTTGCTTGATTATGTCACATGATCTACTATTTCATGTTTATACGTTGTACATATCATTTTTTTAGCCAGTTCACAAGTCTATTTGACCGTTTTGTGTAAAATTGGACAAAACTGCCTTCAAACAATTTGTACGTAGATCATGAAATGACTGATCATTGGAACAAAATCAACCATTTTCACAAAAAGGGTCAATAGGATTGTTGAACTGTAAAACATCACATTTGCACAGTTTAAAACAGGAAATATAAGTAAAGCCATATTCGGAGCGCCTCACAGCTACCTATTGATCTTCATGGTTCATGGACTAAATCAACAAATTTGAATGTAAAAAGTCAAATGCGACTTGTTAAAACTTTTAATTACTGGCTGATTTTGTAATTGATCACTAATATTCATGTTATTATTAATGTGCACAATGTAATGTTAGGCAGTTTAGACAGTCCTGTTTGACCGTTTTGTTGCGATTGGTGATTAAGCTAATGATCCACTTATTTCGTCGGTTTTACGGTGCAAAGTGTAATGCTTGTATGCAGTTTATCAAGTCCTGTTTGATACCGTTTTAGTTGCAACTTTCTTGATTATGTCCAATGATCACTTAATTCATGTTTATACGTTGCAATATTATTTTTTTTAGCCAGTTCCACAAGTCATATTTTGTACCGTTTTGCAATTTGGACAAAATCAACAAAATTTGCACAAAATGCGTCAAATGTCACTTGCAAAACTGCCGTAAAACAATTTACACGTACAAACGTTGATATCAGTGCATCATTTGGACACAATCAACAAATTTGCTCCAAAAGGTTTCAAATAGGACTTTTGAACTTACCTAAACATCCATATTTGCACGGAGATCATGAATTGAGTGTATCATTGCCGAACAAACTCAATCAACACATTTCACAAAACGTTCAAAATGCGATATTGTAAAATATGTCTAAAACCTGATACTTTTAAAAAAAAAATTACCTGTAAAATGTCTTAAAACATAAAATCAGTGATTCATTGCACATCAATTAACAAATTTGTTTCAAAAGGGGTCAAATAGGATCTGTTAAACTACCTAAATACATCATATTGCAGGTTAAACCATGAAATCCAGTGATCATTGGACAAAATCACCAAATTTTTCACAAAAATCCCTGTTCAACCAATTTTATACAATTATAGTCGCATTTGATGCTTCACTGAAATTTGTTGATTTTGTTCCAGTGATCATTTATTTCCTGGATTTAACGTGCAAATGTGATGTTTTTAAGGCAGTTTTACAAAGTATTATTTGACCGTTTTTGTCAAATTTTGCTTCAATGATCACTGATTGTAATGGTTTTTCACGTACTGATATTGATGGTTTTAGGCAGTTTTCCAAGCTAAATGTTGATTTTATGTCATATGCTATTAGTCCAGTTTTGCAAGTTGTGTTTGACCGGTTTTAGGCAAATTTGTGAATATGTGTGCAATTGATCACTTTGAATTTAATGGGTCTCACGTGCAAATTACCAGGTATAATGAAAGTTTACAAGTTCGCATTTGACCGTTTTTTATGCAGAATTTTGTTTTATTTTGTCCAATCTTGATCACATTTATTTGCTGATTTAACATGCAAATGCGTTTTAAGCACTAAATCCTATTTGACTTTTTAGAAGATAAATTTGGTTGATTTTTGTCCAATGATCACTGATTATAATGGGTTTTACGTGCAGATATTAATGGTTAGCAGTTTACAAACGACATATTTGACCGTTTTGTTGCCAATTTTGTTGATTTATGTTCATGAGCACTGATTTCTTGGTGCTTTGACCTGTGCCTAAACTTTCAAAACATCTGTATTTGCACGTAGAAACATGCATTATCAGTGTATCATTTGGACCAAAATATTAAAAAATGCATTGAAAAGGGTTTGAAATCCGACTTGGAACTGTCTAAAACCATTAAATCGGTGATCATTTGGACAAATCCAGCAAATTTGTCACAAAACGGTCAATAGGGAATTTTAATAATTAATAATTAATACATCAGCCGTGCTTAGTATAGCGCCCTATTACCTTCTCTAATTTCAGAGGTCTCAAGCGCTCTATGACATTGAGTAATGCAGCTCGCATTAATTACCATCCTCCTGGGCTTAGCGTGCAGGCTGTTTGAAGTGGCGCGGCTTGCGTTTCAAGAAATAAATGTCCTACCGTGTACTCCGATGTATTTCTCTACCTGTGGGGTATCGTGATCTCCACTGCTCTCAGTCATAATATCGCTCATTGGATATTGCATATCTATCATTCTCGCTCGTGCTCGTCATATCTATCGTTATCTCTCTGATCCGCACATACGTCTCAGGAGTTCATAGTGCATCGCCAATTTTGTCTACATCCGACCGCGATACACGCTGGTCAGCTACTTCCTACGCGATGGTACTAATGAGTCTGACTCGAAGATCGTCAGTGTAAAGCCACTCACTCAGTCCCAGTACGCTTTTGAGCTCCTCGTGCTACTAAACGTAAACGGTCAAATATGACTTGTGAACTGGTTAAAAAAAATAATATTGCACGTATAAACATGAAATTAGTGATCATTTTACATAATCAACAAAGTTGCACAAAACGGTCAAACAAGTACTTGTGACCGTTTTATGAAAATGTGTTGATTTTGTCCAATGATCACTCATTTCGCGATTGTACGTGCAAATACGATGTTTTAGGCAGTTCACAAGTCCTATTTGACCCTTTTGTGAAAATGTGTTGATTTTGTCCAATGATCACTCATTTCATGATTCTACGTGCAAATATGATGTTTTAGGTAGTTCAAAAGTCCTATTTAATCCTTTTGAACAAATTTGTTGACTGTGTCCAATGATCACTGATATCATGCTTCTACGTGTAAATTGTTTGAGGCAGTTTTTGTCCAAATTACACAAAACGGTCAAATATGACTTGTGAACTGGCTAAAAAATAATATTACACGTATAAACATGAAATTAGTGATCATTGGACATAATCAACAAAGTTGCACAAAACGGTCAAACAGGACTTGTAAACTGCCTACAACATTACATTTGCACGTAAAACCACGAAATATATGATCATTTTACATAATCAACAAATTTGCACAAAATGGTCAAATGTGACTTGTAAACTGTCTGAAACATTTAATTTGCACGTATAAACAAAAATCAGTGATCAGTGAAGAAAATCAACAAAACATCACATTTGCACATTATCAACATGATATTAGTGATCATTCACAAAATCAACCAGTTTTAAAAAGTTTACAAGTCGCATTTGACCTTTTCATTCAAATTTGTTGATTTTGTCCATGATCATATATTTCCTGGTTTTGCGTGCAAATGTGATGTTTTAGGCAGTTCACAAATCCTATTTGACCCTTTTGTGAAAATGTGTTGATTTTGTCCAATGATCACTCATTTCGTGATTCTACGTGCAAATGTGATGTTTTAGGCAGTTCAAAAGTCCTATTTGACCCTTTTGAGCAAATTTGTTGATTGTGTCCAATGATCACTGATATCATGTTTGTACGTGTAAATTACTTTAGGCAGTTTGAAAGTGACGTTTGACCATTTTGTGCAAATTTGTTGATTTTGTCCATGATCATATATTTCCTAGTTTTACGTGCAAATGTGATGTTTTAGGCAGTTCACAAATCCTATTTGACCCTTTTGTCAAAATGTGTTGATTTTGTTCAATGATCACTCATTTCATGATTCTACGTGCAAATATGATGTTTTAGGTAGTTCAAAAGTCCTATTTAAACCTTTTGAGCAAATTTGTTGACTGTCCAATGATCACTGATATCATGTTTCTACGTGCAAATTGTTTGAGGCAGTTTTTGTCCTAATTGCACAAAACGGTCAAATATGACTTGTGAACTGGCTACAACATTACATTTGCACCTAAAACCACGAAATAAGTGATCATTAGCTTAATCAACAAATTTGTACAAAAAGGTCAAACAGAACTTGTAAACTGCCTAAAAAACATCACATTTGCACGTAAAACCACGAAATAAATTATCATTTGACAAAATCAACAAATTTGCATTAAAAGGTCAAATGCGACTTGTAAACTGCCTAAAAACATCACATTTGCACGTAAAACTAGGAAATATATGATCTTTGAATTTGGTTGACGGTTTTGTGCAAATTTGGTGATTATGTCCAATGATCACTGATTTCATGTTTACACGTACAAGTATCAGGTTTTAGGCAGTTCACAAGTCCTATTTGACCGTTTTGTGAAAATGTGTTGATTTTGTCCAATGATCACTCATTTTGTGATTCTACGTGCAAATACGATGTTTTAGGCAGTTCACAAGTCCTATTTGACCCTTTTGTGAAAATGTGTTGATTTTGTCCAATGATCACGTATTTGTACTTAGAACACATGAAATGAGGTCTTCATTGGACGAAAATCAAGCGTTTTTATGAAACCGTCAAATGCAACTTCCAAAATGCTTAAAACATCAACGTTGAGCGTTCAAGCATGAAATCACTCTTTATTTGACGAATTTCAACAATTATTTTACAAAACCATCAGATGCGACTTTCTAAACTGCCTAAAACATTATAGTTGAAGGTAGAAACATGAAAAAGTCTATGAAAATCAAGATTTTTTTTCAAAATCGTTGAAAACTGCGCTTCAAAACTGCCAATAAAACATCATAGTTGCAAGTAAGCAATATTGAAAATCGTCATTATTGGCGATGAAATTAAGCAATTTTTATGAAACCGTCAAATGCAACTTCCAAAACTGAGCCTAAAACAAATCATGTTGCCAAGTAGAATATGAAATCTGTCAATCACTGGATGAAATTGAACAATTTTTTTATTGAAACCGTCATACACTTGAAGCAAGGCCAGTATGCGAATGCGGAGAGGAGGAGACCATGAGTCACCTTTCTACAATGCCCTCTTCTCCTCCTTTCCTGCTCCCAAGCTGACCTTACTACTCTTTCGACCCAATATGCGATCGCTGCGTTCATACCTAATGGGTTAGAGTCTTCAATTCAGATTCCCCTAAGAACAATACATAACATACATGCAATGAATACTAATGATCTTTAAAAATATGTAATAAGTATAATTTACCAAATCAACAGAAGAATAGAAGAAAGGATCGAGAAGAAAAGACTATTTGAAAGGTAGAATTATGAATCATTGGACAAAATCACCAAATGTGCACAAAACCGTCAGACCTTAATTTTTAGACACAATTTACAAAGTCCACATTTGACCTTTTTCATGTAAATTTGTTGATTTTTGTCCAGATTGATATCATTTATTTCCTGGTTTACGGTAAGCAAATGTTTGAATGTTAAGGCTAGTTTTACAGTCCTGTTTGTGACCGTTTTGTTCTTATTATATACCTTTCAGTAAATTTTGTCCTTGATATATTTTTCATAAGTTCCCCTGGATTTCGTAAAACGTGCAAATACTATTAGTCAGTTTGCAAGTTGTAAGACTTAGACCGTTTTCTTGCAAAGTTTTTGTAGTTGGATACCTGATCACTAATTATAATGTGTTTCACGTTAGCCAACCAAATATTAGATTTTTTCGACAGTTGATCCTACACCAGTCGTATTTGACTTTTTGTGAAATTTTGTTTCAATGATCTTGATTTAATGGTACAGATATTGAGGTTTTAGGCAGTTTCCAAGTTGTATTTTTACTTTTCAAAGCTAAATTTGTTTGATTTATGTCATGTTCGTACGTGCATAATACATTATTTATGTCAGTTTGTCAAGTTGCAATTGACCGTTTTGTGCAAAATTTGTTATAATTTGTGTGGTAGTATGATCTCACTGATTTATGGTTTTCACGTGCAAATAATCAGGTATAATAAAGTTACAAGTCGCATTGTCCGTCTTTTTTTTGCAAATTTGTGATTTTGTCCAATGATCATTTTATTTCCTGGTTTTACGTGCAAATTGCCGTTTTAGGCAGGTTACAAATCCTATTTGACCGTTTTGTGCGCAATCTTGTTGATTTTCATTGGTGTTGACCGTTCCTAAACTGCCTAAAAAACATCTTATTTGCACGTATAAACATGAAATTAATGATCTTTAGACAAAATCAACAAATGCACAAAAAGGTCAAATAGCGACTTGTGAACTGCCGTAAAACATCAGTATTGCCGACGTAGAATCACGAATAGTGATCATT
This sequence comes from Paracentrotus lividus, assembly GCA_940671915.1. NCBI lineage: Eukaryota > Metazoa > Echinodermata > Echinoidea > Camarodonta > Echinidae > Paracentrotus > Paracentrotus lividus. The sequence goes on along the minus strand of CALNVZ010002213.1, from coordinate 110,036 downwards.
GACAAAAATCAACACAATTTCACAAAAGGGTCAAATAGGACTTCGTGAACTACGCCTAAAACATCGTATTTGCACGTAGTAATGCACAAAATGTCAAGTGAATCATGGACAAAATTCAAACACATTTTCACAAACGGTCAAATAGGATCTTGTCGAAACTGCCCTATTAACCTGGATATTTGTACGTGTAAACATGAAATCAGTGATCATTGGACATAATCACCAAATTTGCACAAACGTCCTAACCTAAATTCTTAAGATACATTATTTCATCTTCTCTCT
>CALNVZ010002213.1:73840-85880 GCA_940671915.1 Paracentrotus lividus | reverse complement strand
TTGGACATGTTAAACTATATAAGACTAAACGACCATTGGTGAACGTGATCATCTTGAATATCACAAAGTTCTCTTTTGTGTTTATAGTTAATGAGGTGCATGGTGTAATTAACATTAGCGAACATGAATGTCAGTTTTTGGACGTATCAACATTTTCATTAAATAAAGTCGAGTAATTGACTTTGTAATGCTAAGACCTGAAAATATTTGATTACGCTCATTTTGTTACAAACGTTAGGAATTTAAGGTTATGGATATAGCTTACACAGTTAGACGTGATGTATTAGGGTTCTAGTGTATTAATTATTAACATAAACTGTTGTGAAATATTGACGCAATCGCGAATCAGGTCTTTATGATAAACACGCCATAACATGCGGAACTGTCTCGGTAACCCCTATTATATGCACAAGAACCACCAATCGAACACGATATGCTAAGACGAGACGAATTCGAACAAGTTTTCAAACAAATGAGTCAAATGGACTTTATAATACTAAAACTCGATTGCCCGAAAAAACATAGCGAGTGATCATTGTTATCAACTAAGTTTCTTCGTAGTATTTTAAAAATAGTCCAGTGGGATTCAGTGATCACGATTTATCATATTCTCCCCGCGTAAAAAACATAGAAATCAAGTTGTATTTGACTTGAGTAATCACAAGTATTCCATTCATTTTGAAAAAAGTCTACATGGTACTTGATCAGTTTAACTTTTTGATATAGAACTACACCACTCATCGTTTCGACTAATCAACAACAGTGTTTTTTTCAAAAAGGTCACAATGGGACACTGCTTACAGCTTAAAACCATTCTATTTGGTACGTAAGAACAATGAACCAGTCTTATTTGACGACATACTCAACAAGTTTTCATTTAAAAAGGTCAAAGGACATGGCAATACATGTTAAAAACCTCATATTTTACGTAAAAACATGAATATCAGCTTCAATTGACATGAACCATCAACAGAAGTTTCTTATTTTTAAAAAAAGATCAAATGGGACTTTGCACATACACTGCTTAAAACAGTCATATTTGTACGTAAAAACATTGAAACCAGTGATCATGATTGATATAATCACACAAGTTTTATTTAAAAAAGTCAAATGGACTGCATACAGCTTAAACCTCATATTTAGTACGCTAAAAACATGAACCAGTGATCAATTTACATAATCAACATTTTCATTTAAAAAGTCAAATCGACTTGCATACACAACCTTTAAAATCTTCATATTTGTTACGTACAAACATGAATATCGTTAGGTGAATCATTTGACATTAATCAACAAGTTTTCAGTTTAAAAAAGTCAAAATAGGACTTGCATAAGCTTAAAATCCTCAATATTTGTACGATTAATAAAAAACATGAAATCAGTGATTCACTTTGAGCATAATACACAGATTTTCATTCTAAAAAAGTCAAATGCGACTTGACCATACGTAAAAGCCTCATATTGAACCGTAAAACATGAGAATCACATATCATATGACATTATAACAATTGTTTTATTAAAAGTCTAAGTCAGATGGTACTTGTATACAGCTTACAAACCTCAAATTTTAGTGTAAAACATACAATCAGGTAACCATATATCGTAACCATATATCGGTACCAATTTATCAGGACTAACTTATATCGGTTACGCCATATAATCGGTTACTAATATATTCGTGGTACCTATATCGGTAACAACTAACTGATATCGACAAAGTTTATTTTTACAAAAGTCGTCAAATGGACTTGTAATATGCTAAAACATCATATTTGTACGTAAAAACATTGAAATCCCAGTTGATCATTTGACATAATCAACAAGTTTTATTTTTTTAAAAGTCGGACAAATGGGGAGTTGGAAACATGTTAAAACTAATATTAAGACCTAAAAACATGAACACCAGTGATCATTGACATTATCAACAAGTTTTTCATTTTCAAAAAGTCAAATGGACGTTGCATACAGGCTTAAAACCTCATATTATGTACGTGTAAAACATGAAACCAGTAGCATCATTTACATTAATCAAACAAGTTTTCGATTTTATGAAAAAGTGCAAAATGGACTTGACATACATGTTAAAACCTCATAATTTGTACGTCAAACAAACAGTGAAATCAGTTTGATCATATTGACATAATCAAAAGTTTTTATTTTTAAACAAGTCAAAGGGACTCTGCATACAGCCTTTAAAATACTCATATTTTGTATCCGTTAAAAACATGAAACAGTCGATCATTTAATAAATCAACACAGTTTTCATTTTTTCAAAAAAAGTCAAAAAGGGGAGCGTCTGACATTTACATGTTAAAACTCATATATTGTACGTAAAAAACATGCAAATCAGTGAGATCTTGTGACATAATCAAACACAGTTTTTATTTTTAAAAAGTCAAATGAGACTTGCATACAGCTTAAAATCTCATATTCCTGTCGTAAAAGACATGAAATCAGTGATCACTTTGACCATTAATCAACAAGTTTTCATTTTAAAAAGTCAAATGGAGTTGGTAAACATGTTTTAAACTTACAATTTAACCTAGAAAAATGAACCAGTGATCATTTGATATAATCAACAAGTTTTCATTTTTAAAAAAGTCAAATGGGACTGCATACAGTCTTAAAACCTCTATTTGTACGTAAAAACATGAAACAGTGATATTATTGACAACATAATCAACAACGTTTTCATTTTAAAAAAGTCAAAGGACTTGATCCTATACATGTTAAACCTAATATTGTACAAAAAACATGAAATCATGCATCATTTGACATTAATCAACACATAATCAACAAGTTTTTATTTTTAAAAAGTCAAATGGGACTTGCATACAGCTTAAAATCTCATATTTGTACGTAAAAACATGAAATCACTGATCATATGACATTATAAACAAGTTTTTATTTTAAAAAGTCAAATGGTACTTGTATACAGCTTAAAACCTCATATTTTGGATGTAAAAACATAAATTCGGTAACCATATATCGGTAACCATATATCGGTAACCATATATCGGTAACTATATATCGGTAACAATATATCGGTAACCATATATCGGTAACCATATATCGACAAGTTTTTCTTTACAAAAGTCAAATGGGACTTGTAAATATGCTAAAACATCATATTTGTACGTAAAAACATTAAACCAGTGATCATTTGACATAATCAACAAGTTTTCATTTTAAAAAAGTCAAAAGGGACTTGCATACATGTTAAAACCTCATATTTGTACGTAAAAACATGAAATCAGTGATCATTTGACATAATCAACAAGTTTTCATTTTAAAAAAGTCAAATGGGACTTGCATACATGCTAAAACCTCATATTTGTCACGTAAAAACATGAAATCAGTGATCATATGACATTATCAACAAGTTTTTATTTCAAAAAGTCTAATGGGACTTGTAAACATGCTAAAACCTCATATTTGTACGCAAAAACATGAAATCAGTGATCATTTGACATACTAATAATGAAAAAGTTTTCATTAAAAAAAAGTCAAATGGGACTTGTATACAGCTTAAAACCTCATATTTGCACGTAAAAACATGAAATCAGTAATTATGACATTATCAACAAGTTTTTATTTCAAAAAGTCTAATGGGAATTGTAAACATGCTAAAACATCATATTTGTACGTAAAAACATGAAATCAGTGATCATTTGACATACTAATAATGAACAAGTTTTCATTAAAAAAAAAGTCAAACGGGACTTGTATACAGCTTAAAACCTCATATTTACACGTAAAAACATGAAATCAGTAATCATATGACATTATCGACAAGTTTTTATTTTAAAAAGTCAAATGGGACTTGTAAACATGCTAAAACCTCATATTTGTACATAAAAACATGAAATCAGTAATCATATGACAGTATCAACAAGTTTTCAGGAAAAAAAAGTCAAATGGGACTTGCATACAGCGTAAAACCTCATATTTGCACGTAAAAACATGAAATCACTAATCATATGACATTATCAATAAGTTTTTATTTCAAAGAGTCTATTGGGACTTGTAAACATGCTAAAACCTCATATTTGTAGGTAAAAACATGAAATCAGTGATCATATGACATTATCAACAAGTTTTTATTAAAATGAAGTAAAATGGGACTTGTAAACATGCTAAGACCTCATATTTGATACGCGCTTTTGTCAGAAAGCGTGTGGATGAGGTTGGAGCATTATTAGCAACGAACGTAGAGGGCGACAACAGCTTTGCGTGTTGCTCTAAAGAAGGCCAACTGCATACGCGCATGCAGCTGAGATATGCGCAAATTTAATTTGGCATGCCAACGAAATCAAACAGCGCTTCAACTCCTCGACGGATAAATAATGATCATGATAACAAAATGATATTTTTTATTTAAAAAAAAAAAAAGTAATTTAAAAAGATAATAATTTTCTAATTAATATTTTTTTTTTTACATAAACCAATATTTTTTTTTATTGTAAATCAAAATGTTAATTTCTATAATCTTTATAAGGTCAGTGATTTTTGTTATCAGCGAGTTTACCAGATAACTACATTCCAGTGCTTTTTGCAAGATCGATTTCTGCCGCTTGCAAAGCATGTCGGGATTGATAAACGCCGCACTATTTTTTTGGCTGAGCCTAGCCTGAGCGCTCGAGCTGAGCCGCACACACGTCGTCAGTGATTTTACGAACCGTCCTACACCTCGCCGAGTTCCCAAAACCAGTTTTTGAGATAATCGCGTTCAAAGTTTGGATGTTCTTTTGACGCTCATAACTTCGCACTTTGAAGGAAACCAGGGCAATTAATTATATCAATGTACAGCATAAATTCTATAATTTTACAATATGAAAGAAATTATTAGCAATCGGGGTTGGAATTTTAAATATTTAGAATAAAATGGAAGGTAGTTTTTTAGAAACTGATTATTTTTACGACAAACAAGGGGTTAAGGTCACTTCGTAAAATCATGCGTATCACGCGCATGTTTTTTAGCGTCCTAAACCACGAGATAGAACGGTTCGTAAAATCATTCAATGCATACGCGCACCGCTCACCCATATGTAGGTCGGGTTGCGCGCCATTCTGGAGACTGCTATATTGTAGAAAAAATGGTTTAGGACGCTTCGTAAAATCACTGGAAGCGATGTGACGTTTTGAACGAAATTTGAATCTTCTCTTATTTTTAAAATAATTAAGATTTCGACCAGAAATTTGGTCATTCGATAGAGTTGAATACAGGCTTTAAGAATATCAAAAAAACTCAATTTCGAAAATTTGACCAAAAATTCGGTTTATGACGGTTCGTAGAAACAGCGACGACGTGTGTGCATGAGCGCTGTGTTGACGCGCAGCTACTAGCTTGCATAGCCAGTGCAGCGCCAACAGCCCTTGCGCCTAAGCCCCCGGCGCAGGTGAAGTGCATGTAGGCCTATCTGATCACGGCTCGAGCAGCTGAGCTGCTGCCGCAGATACCCCGCCGCGCCCCCTCCTTGCCCTAAGCCCACGGCGCACGACACTAGCGTGATCACCTGGCTTGGGTCTATCGAGCTGAATTTCGTAGCCTAGCGGGGCCCGGGGCTATAGCCTGCCTTTGACCTAAGAAACTCCAAGGAAGCCTCCTATATTGTCAGATCATTAAAAATGAGGCCAAGACCCTGGATTATATCGTCAGATTCGTAAACAGAGTAATTCCAACGTTAGGCCTAACTTAGAGGGTCTAACGTTGTCGTTAGAATTTTAGATCTAACGTTGCCGTTAGATCTATGTCAATGACTAGAATCTAACGTTATGCCTATGACGGTATGAAAGAGTAAGACTAAAGTTAGATCTAACGTTAAGTTTAACTTGAAAAAATTTGAAGTTGATGATGATCTCTGAGACTCTGTCGAATTTTACCTCGTTAGAGAAGTTGTTCTGCTTTAAAATTTAGGTTCTGCTTTTCAACTAAACCCCCGAGAAGAGACGCCAATTAACTTTTTTTTTTTTTAAAGACTTGACTTGTTTTTCCGGGAAAGAGGTGATGATGCCCCGAGGCCCGAGGTGATGCCCCCAGTCATCAGAAGAAAAAAAAAATGAATAAATAAATCTAATAAGAAGTAAGTTAGATCTAAGTAACGTTAAAAGATCTAAATCCATTGACATTAACATCTTAAACTTTTAACAGACATGTTGTTAGGCCTAGCTAGGGTCTATGTCAGGTTAGTTGTCGCCCGGCGTAGCCGGCTGCGTAACGTTAGGCCTAACGTAAAAGTTAGATATAAACTAACTTTAAAACCGGGAATGTCGATCAGTACCGTCACCGACTCTACTCTGTTTTTAATAGAAATCTAGGTCTAACGATAACGTTAGATCTAAGCGTTCGACAAAAACCTTCACGTATCTATTTCTCGGTAAAAAGAAAAAAAAAATAGAATCTGACCTTCATATTCCTGCAGTTTTAACGTTACTCCTTATCCCAACTCTTCAACAGCCATAGCATAGCAGACGATAATGTGTAACTTGCAGTTTCGCAGCGAAATATTTGGTAGCCGCGTTAGGAGCACACCTCCGAGGCGGCCTCATAAATATTCATTATGTGACGTCACCTTCAGAACTCAAACGCGCGCGCACGTAATACGTGTATGCCTTATCTACACGAGTTATATGATGAAATGGGGCACATGTGGAATTTGATGGAGAACACATAAAGTGACAAGTGCAATATGAGTTACTCCAAACTACTAAGTATAAACGGCGCACATGTGGAAGAAGATGGAGCACACATGAAGTGACAAGTGCAATATGAGTTACTCCAAACTACTGAGTAGTAAACGGCGCACATGTGAAAGAAGATGGAGAAACACATGAAGTGAACAGTGCAATATGTTACTCCAAACTACAAGTATAAACGGCGCCCATGTGAAGAAGATGGAGAATCACATGCATAGTGACAGTGCAATATGAGTTACTGCCAAACTACAAAGTATAACCGGCGCAACATGTGAAAGAAGATGGAGAACACAATTGAAGTGATAAGTGCAATATGAGTTCCTCTCCAAACTACAAAACGGGTGTGAGAATGGAAACGAAGGGTAAACGAAAACCTGAGTGCTTATGACAGATAAAAAAAAAAAAAATGAAGCGTTATAACGCCCCAAAAAAGAACAAGAGACGTAATGCATTCAAAAAAAAAAAAAAAGAAAAAAACAAACAAAAAACAGTTAAGGAAAAACAAAATGTGGCAAATATGAGTTACTTCAAACTACTCATACGGCGCACATGTGGAAGAAGATGGAGAACACATGAAGTGACAAGTGTAATATGAGCTATTCCAAACTACTTAGTATAAACGGCGCACATGTGGAAGAAGATGGAGAACACAATAGTGACAAGTGCAATATGAGTTACTCCAAACTACAAAGTATAAACGGCGCCCATGTGAAAGAAGATGGAGAACACGTACATGAAGTGACAAGTGCAATATGAGTTACTCCAAACTAACAAAGTATAAACGGCGCACATGTGGAAGAAAGGAGAACACATGAAGTGACAAGTGCAATATGAGCTACTCAAACTTTTTTAGTATAACGGCACACATGTGAAAGAGATGGAGAACACATGAAGTGACAAGTGCATATATAAACGGCGCACATGTGGAAGAAGATGGAGAACAAACGAAGTGACAAGTGCAATGTGTTCTCCATCTTCTTCCACATGTGCGCCGTTTATACTTTGTAGTTTGGAGTAACTCATATTGCACTTGTCACTTCATGTGTTCTCCATCTTCTTTCACATGTTCGCCGTTTATACTAAGTAGTTTGAGTAGCTCATATTGGCACTTGTCACTTCATGTGTTCTCCATCTTCTTTCACATGTGCACCATTTATACTTTGTAGTTTGGAGTAACTCATATTGCACTTGTCACTTCATATGTGTTCTCCATCTTCTTCTACATGTGCGCCGTTTATACTTTGTAGTTTGGAGTAGCTCATATTGCACTTGTCACTTCATGTGTTCTCCATCTTCTTTCACATTGCGCCGTTTATACTTTGTAGTTTGGAGTAAACTCATATTGCACTTGCCACTTCATGATTATTGTGTTCTCCATCTTCTTTCACATGTGGCGCCATTTATACTTTGTAGTTTGGAGTAACTCATATTGCACTTGTCACACTTCATGTGTTCTCCATCTTCTTCTCATGTGCGCGCCGTTATACTTTGTAGTTTGGAAGTACTCATATTGCACTTGTCATTTTATGTGTTCTCCATTCTCTTTCACATGTGCGCCGTTTTTACTTTGTAGTTTGGAGTAACTCATATTGCACTTGTCACTTCATGTGTTCTCCATCTTCTTCCACATGTGCGCCATCGTATAACTCGTGTACACGTACGTATTACGTGCGCGCGCGTTTGAGTTCTGATGGTGACGTCACTAATGAATATTTATGAGGCCGCCACGGAGGTGTGCTCCTAACGCGGCTACCGAAATATTTCCTTTGAAAGCTGTCAACCACGCCAATAACTTTATTTTCGTTTTATACAAAATAAAGAATATTTTTAAATTTTAGACATTTTTTACCTAAAAAATATTTTAAATTATTAACAAAATAAAAATTCTATATTTAGAATTCAATACATGTTTTTTGATACATCAATAAATTTTTAAAAATCCGTATTTCTTGTTCTTTGTCAAATCTACAAACATCGAAAACCGCCGCACTATTTTTTTCTTGGTCACAAAAATAGAGCGGAGTTGGCCTTCCTTAGAGCAACACGCGAAGCTGTTGACGCCCTCTACGTTCGTTGATTATTAGCTAACAGTTTCGAGTATGTTGATGTGTCAACTGTTTATTTAAATTAATTTACATAAACAGTCTGATAAAATATAGAAGCAAGCGCGAATAGGTTTTTGATAACCGCGCGCATTAACATTGCGCAAACTGGATACTCTGAAACCTAATATATGCACAAACGAACGTAGAGGGCGACAACAGCTTCGCGTGTTGCTCTATAGTGGGGGTCATATTTAAAAAATATTGTATTTTTTGTGTTTAATGTAAAGAGTTTGATCAACTGATAAAACTGATACCAAGCATCTCTGCCTTTTAACAACCCAGCTCTATCCTGGGGGTTCCACTTTTACCAAAACTTTGTAAATTCTTTTTGTGTTTAATGTAGAGTTTAATGATCAACTGATAAACCTGATAAACAGATTCCGCTTGGTATACCCACAGCAACAAGGATGTTGCCAAAACCCAGGAGTTGAAAAACCAGACCCCCCCACGTGCCCGCCCAATTAACGGCCGCAATAACAGCAATTTGTCTGAATCCAATTAATACTATTTGCGTGTGTAGTACCGGAGGGACGGAGGTCGTGCTGTTTCTACAATTATGGGATGCCATAGGATAGAGCCTGATACTGGCAATCCCTACTGTTATCTGGTTTACAAAGCAGGTCGGATCAAAAATTAGTGGTTTGCAATCTGTTATAAAGAGGCCCCCCCTATGGCTCACTCCCCTGTCTATCCTTTCTATTCTCAGTATTTTGCAACACCTTTATACCTTCGATTAAAAAGCAAGAAAATGTGGAACTGAATACTCTAAACGACTCCCTCACTCCCCCCTCTGCTTGTCTTGGTCTTGTTATGTATTTGTCAGCGTCGACGCTCATATAGCTATACAAAGTAACACGGCGCAAGATGGTTTAAGTACAGAGTCTCCCAAGTTTCTTATTTTGTCTTCTTACTTGACGTGCTTGACTTACGGGGAAGCACTGAAAATGATTATTAATCCCTGACGTGTCCAAATGCCTCCGAGTTTCTAGTCTATAAAACGTTCTCACGAGCATTGGCCGAGTAAGTTTTGATCGATTTCCAGAGACAGAAACACCGCCTTAACAACGTTAATCTAGCCTCGCGTATAGGGTTACACACAGCGAGTATAATGCATATGCCACCGCAAGGCTTCTTTTGGAAGGCGTTAACTAACACAGCATGGGCCTCATTTTTATTAAAGGGCTAAAAATGGTCTACTATAAATCATTGGCTGTTTTTATGTTGCTGTTTTAATGAATAAACTATGCTCCTATAGCAGTTCTACTCTCTCATAATTTATGCCATCCTGTATTTTGTTATAGGGAGACGAGAGAGTGTGGCGACCGCAGCTGTGATGTGCCGTTTATGTTTTTTTGATAGTGTGTAGATTCTTTTTTGTCCATATTTTGTACTTTTTCTTTTTATCTTATAATATTTCTTATCTGTCTCTGTTACAATTTAACAGATCGACTCGCTTTTATCATAAGCTCTCGCTCAACGAGTATCTTATGAGACTCTTTCTTTGTTGGGATTTGTTAGATGAAACTTATGTATATACAAAGATTTGTATTGCTCAGTAACCATTGATGAAACTCACCCCAGTCCCTTTAAATTTACAACCTTCTGGCTGGTCGATCATATTGTTTTAGAGATACTCGATCATGCTCGATCGATCAGAAATTTTAGAGTTAATGTTCCTATTTTTGAGAGCGTTAATACCGCTCTTAACAACCGATGTTTAGCCTATCTCGAGTGTCTAATTTTACTCCTGGTGCCCCTTTGCACGGGCGGAGGCTAGATTTTAACGTTGTAAAGGGGGGTTGGTTGTGGATCATTCACGTTCTCTGATTAATAACGTGTAGAATTTCGGGTGCGCGCTTATATGAGTCATTGCGGATCGTTATAAATCGTTTTGGATCTTATATGCCAAAACTCGAAACACTAATCATGCTTATTTATAATTAGGAATTTAGGGTTCCTTCCCGGTTGCCTTCCTAGTTGGGATAAGATTTGATTTATAAATCTATCTTCCAAAGGTGCTTCGTATATCAAAACTCATAGACTGTGCCGAGAGGTAAGAGAAGGGAACAGGGAAAATAGGAGAGCGTATATCAATAAGCTCTCATTGAGTAGACCTCTCTGCCTCCGCTCTATTTTTTGGTTTTATTGAGCGGTCGACGTGAAACAATAAAGAGCACGCAAACGAGGGGGAGGAGGGAGATCTGTTATTTTGATTATTACAGTTCAGCACCGTAACAGATACTCTCCTAGCCTTTATAAATTGGAGGGGGTCGGGGCGTGGCTATGAGTAAGACCAGAATATGAACAGAGGAGCTCTTATATTTAAAGATTATTTCAAACACTTGAATTTTCGTATGGATCCTTGGACTTGTAACCATAAACTAGCTTGGCCAGATTTCGAGGCATCCTAAACTGTGCCATGCCGGGATGATTTGCGAGGCCCCAAAATTTTTTTTCAAACAAGATTGCTGTTTATTCAGAGCGCGTTTTAAATTGGGGTCGGCACGGGGGTCCTGGTTTTTTCAAACTCCTGTTTGCAAATTCCTCTGCTTATACAGGAATGCTTGTAATGATTTACATTCAGTTGATGCAACTCTTTACATTAAACACAAAAAATACAATATTTTTTAAATATGCACGCCACTATAGCGGAGCTAGATTAACGTTGTAAGGGGTGGTGTTTCTGTCCTCTGAAATACAATATGAATGTCAAAACTTACTCGGTCATCGCTCGGAGAAACGTATTAATAGACTAAGAAACTCGACATTTGGTTACACTCAGTGATTTAATAATCATTTTCGGTGCTTTCGGTATATCAACCGTCAAAAGAAGACAAATAAGAAATTCACTCTGTATCAAAACCTCTGCTCCGTTAATTTTTTTATTTATGTGAGCGTCGACGTGACAAAATAAAGAGCACGCACGGGGGGGGGGGAGTCGTTTTTGTATTCAGATTCCACATTCCTGCTTTTATCGGGGGGGGGGGGCTATGGTTAGAAAGATAGACAGAGGGGGGGGGGCTCTTTATAAAGTACAAAACACTGATTTTGAATCGACGCTACTTGTAACCATAACTAGCTTGCCAGTTTCGGCATCCTGTGGAATCCGGTATTCGGCGCCCGGACCCCTAAATATTATTTTTTCAACAAGATTGCTTGTTATTGCGCTTAATTGGGGTGCGGCACGGGGTCCTGTTTTTCAAAACTCCTGTTTGCAAATTCTTTGCTTAATACAAGGA
>CALNVZ010002213.1:45548-70315 GCA_940671915.1 Paracentrotus lividus | reverse complement strand
CCAAATTCCCATTGACTTTTTTAAAATGAAAAACTTGTTATGTCAAATGATCACTGATTTTCATGTTTTTACGTTACAAATAGTATGTTTTAGCATGTTTACAAGCTCCCATTTGACATTTTTTAAATGAAAACTTGTTTATGATGTCATATGTAGTGATTCATGTTTTACGTACAAATATGATGCTTTTAGCATGTTTAAAAGCCCCATTTGACTTTTTTTAAATGAAAACTTCTTTATAATGTCATATGATTACTGACTTTCATGTTTCGTACAAATATGATGTTTTAGCATGTCTACAAGTCCCATTTGACTTTTTTTAAAATGAAAACTTTGTTGATTATGTCAAACATGATCGTTAAATTTCTTGTTTACGTGCAAATATGCGGTTTTAACATGTAACAAGTCCCATTTTCGACTTTTATAAAAAATGTGTTCGAATTCGTTCTTCTGTCAAGTAACTGTTCGATTCGTTTGCGTTTTTGTTGCCATTTGCGCAATGTTAATGCGCGTGGCTTATCAAAAACCTTTACGCGCTTTGCCTTCCATATTAAGACCGTTTATGTAAATTAATTTAAATAAACAGTTGACCCATCAACATACTCGCACTGTTAGCCTAATAATGCTCAAACCTCATCAACACGCTTTGGACAAAAGCGCTGCAATCAAATATTAGGTTCTTAGCATGTTTTACAAGTCCCATTTGACTTTATTTTAATGAAAACTTGTTGATAATGTCATATGATTACCTGAATTTCATGTTTTTCGTACAACCAATATGATGTTAGCATGTCTACAAGTCCAATTTGACTTTTTTAAAAATGAAAACTTCTTAGTATAATGTCATACTGATTACTGATTTCATTTTTTACGTGCAAATATGCAGCGTTTAACATGTTTACAAAAGTCCATTTGACTTTTATAAAAATTTGTATCGAATTCCGTTTCTTTTGTCAAGTAATCCTGTTCGACTCGCCTTATGCTGTTTGTTGCCAGTTGCGCAATGTTAAAATGCGCGTCGGTTATCCCAAAAACCTTTTCGCGCTTGCTTCCATATTAAGGACCGTGTATGTAAATTAATTTAATAAACAGTGGGACCCAATGCAACATACTCGAAACTGTTAGCTAAAATGCTCAAACCTTCAGCCAACCACGCTTTTGTTGGACAAAACGCGCCATCAAATATTAGGTCTATAGCATGTTTACAACGTCCCATGACTTTATTTAATGAAAACTTGTTGAAATGTCAAATGATTACTGATTTCATGTTTTTATGTACAAATATAGTTTAGCATGATTTACTAAGTTCCCATTTGGACTTTTAAAAGAAAAAGTGTTGTCAATATTGTCATATGGTTAACCGAATTTATGTTTTTACGTGCCCAAATTAGGAGGTTTTAAGCCTGGTATACAAGTTTCCCATTTGACTTTTTTAAAATGAAAACTTGTGATTATGTACAAATTATCAGTGATTCCAGTTTTTACGCTACAAATATGATGTTTTAGCATGTCTTACAAGCTCCCACATTTGACTTTTTAAAACATGAAACCTGTTGATTTATGTACAAATGATCACTGATTCATGCTTGTTACACATACAGAGAGAGAGTGGAGGTTTTTAAGCTGTATGCAAGTCCCATTTTGACTTTTTAAAAGAAAACTGGATTCATGTCAAATGATCCTGATTTCATGTTTTAGTACAAATATGAGGTCTTTAACGCATGTTTACAAGTCCCATTTGACTTTTTTAAGAAAAACTTGCGATATATGGTTACGATCATATATGGACCGATAATAATGGTACGATATATGGTACCGATATATGTTAACGCATATATGGTTACCGTATATATGCAGTTACCGATATATGGTCTTACCGAATTTATGTTTTACGTGCAAAATATGAGGTTTTAAGCTATACAAGGTCCCATTTGACTTTTTAAAATAAAAACTTGTTTATAATTGTCAATATGAATTGAATGAATTTCATGTTACTACAAATATGAGGTTTTAGCATGTATACAAGTCCCATTTGACTTTTAAAAATAAAACCTATGTTGATTATGTTCAAATGATCACTGATTTTCTATGTTTTACGTACAAAATATGAGGTTTTAAGCTGTATGCAAGTCCCATGACTTTTTAATGAAAACTTCGTTTACTAATCATTATGATTCTCGATTTCATGTTTTACGTACAAAAAATGATGTTCTAGCATGTCTACAAGTTCCCAATGACTTTTTATAAATGAAAACTTGGTTGATTATGCTCAAAATGAGCACTGGATTCATGTTAACGCTACAAATATGAAGGATTTTAAGCTGTATGCAAGTCCATTGACCTTTTAAAATGAAAACTTGTGATATGTCAAATGATCACTGATTTCATGTTTTTACGTACAAAATGAGGTTTTAAGCTGTATGCAAGTCCCATTTGACTTTTTTAAATGAAAACTTCCTTAAATGTCATATGATTACCTGATCATGTTTTCTACGTGCAAATATGCGTTTAACATGTTTACAAGTCCCATTTGACTTTTTTATAAAAAACATTTGTTCGAATTTCGGTTTCTTTTGTCAAGTAATCTGCTCGATTCGTTTGCGGTTTTTGTGCCAGTTTGCGCAATGTTAATGCGCGCGCAATGGGTTATTAAAAACCTTTTCGCGCTTTGCTTCCATATTACAGACCGTGTATGTAAATTAATTAAATAACAGTTGACCCATCAAATACTCGAAACTGTTAAGCTTCAATAATGCTTCGAAACCTCATCAACACGCTTTGTGCAAAGCGCGACATCAAAATTTATTAGGTCTTAGCATGTTTACAAGCCCATTTGACTTTATTTTTAATGAACAACTTGTTGATATGCATACTGATTACTGATTCCATGTTTTTATGTACAAATAATTATCTAGGCATATTCACAAGCCCATTGACTTTTTAAAGAAAAAGTTTCATATTGCATATGGTTACCGGAATTTATCGTTTTACGTTCAAAAAAATTAGGAGGTTTAAGCTAGGTATAAAGATCCCATTGACTTTTCTTAAAATGAAAACTTGTTGATTATGTCAAATGATCACTTGATTTCAGTTTACGTACAAATATGAGGTTTAAGCTGTTATGGCAAAGTCCCATTTGACTTTTTTAAAATGAAACTTGTTGAATTATGTCAATATGATCACTGATTTCATGTTTTTACGTACAAATAATGAGGTTTTGCATATTCACAAGTCCCATTTGACTTTTAAAGAAAAAGTGGCAAATTGCATAGTTGGTTACCGAATTTATGTTTACGTGCAAATATAGGAGGTTTCTAAGAGCCTGTATCAAGTCCCATTTGACTTTTTTAAAATGAAAAACTTGTTGATTATGCAAAATAGATCCCACTGAATCTTTTTTTTACGTACAAATAGAGTTTAAGCTGTATGCAACGTCCCATTTGATTTTTAAAATGAAAACTTGTATTATGTCAAAATGAATCAACTGATTTCATGTTTTTACGTACAAATTATGAGGTTTTTAAGCTGTATAGCAAGTTCCCATTTGACTTTTAAATGACAAACCTTATATGTCATATGATTACGATTCATTTTTACGTGCAAATATGCGGTTTTAAACATGTTACAAGTCCCATTGACTTTTTATCAAAAATTTGTTCGAATTCGTTCTTTTGTCACAGTAATCTGTTCGATCGTTTGCGTTTTTGCTTGCCAGTTTTGCGGCAATGTTAAATGCGCGTTGGTTATTAAAAACCTTTCGCGCTTGCTCCATATTTAAGACCGTGTATGTAAATTAATTTAAAAAACAGTTGACCATCAACATACTCGAAAACTGTTAGCTAATAATGCTCAAACCTCATCAACACGCTTTGTGACAAAAAGCGCCATCAAATATTAGGTTTAGCTGTTTACAAGTCCCATTATGACTTTTATTTTAATGAAAACTTGTTGATAATGTCATATGATTACCTGTTTCATGTTTTTATGTAGCAAATAATGAGGTTTAGCAATATTCACAACGTCCCATTTGACTTTAAAAGAAAAAAGTTGCTCAATATTGTCATATGGGTTACCGAATTTATGTTTTTACGTTCAAATTAGGAGTTTTAAGCTGTATACAACTCCCATTGACTTTTTTAAAATGAAAAACTTGTTGATTAGTCAAATGATCACTGATCATGGTTTGTTATTAACGCGATACAAATATGATGTATTCGTTAGCATGTACAAGTACCCATTTTGACTTTTTCAACGAAAAGAACTTTGCGATATCATCGGTTAACCGATGATATATCGGTTACTATCCTCTGATATTGTTAACACGCAACTCACTAGTGGTTTACCACGTACTATGGTTACCGATATATGGATTACCGAATTTACTCGTCTTTACGCTCAACAAATATGACGGGGGGGGGGTGGGAGAGGGAGGGGTTAGGCGGATTTAAGGCTGTAATTCAGATCACCATTTGGTGACTCTTTTTAAATAACTGATAGCAACTTTGGTTGATAATCAGTTGCCACAGATGCATGGCCGACTGATCTTCACCTGTTTTTTCACAGTACCAAATATGAGTCTTAAAGGCTGTATCGCAAGTCCCAATCTGCACTTTTTTAAACTGAAAAACTATCTATATAATGTCACGAGATTACTGATTTCTCATTGTGTTTTACGTGCAACGATATGCGGTTTAAACGGTCTTACAAGTCCGCTATTGACTTTTTTATTAAAATTTGTTCGAATTCGTTCTTTTGTCAAAAGCGAATGCTAGTCTCCGATTTCGTTTTGCGGTTTTTTTGCCAGATTTCAGCACCCGCAATGTTAATGCGCGTGTTATTAACAAATCTTATCGCGCTTGCTGTGTCCATATTAACACCGTGTATGTAAATAATTTAAATAAACAGTTGAGCCCATCAGCAACATACTCGAAACGATTCAGCTAACATAATGCCCTACACACCCTCAATTCAACGCACGCCTTTCTGCGTACCAGAACAGCCCAGGCGACATACCAAAACTCATATTACCAAGCGTCTTACGCATAGTTTGACAAGTCCCATTTGACTTTCATCTTTTACTGAAAAACTTGTTGATAAATGTACATCATGATTACTTCACGATTGGTCAATGCTCAGTTTTTATGTACAAAGATAACTGAGGTTGTTATCGCATCTATATCACACAGTCCACTTTGACTTTTCACATAGAAAAAATCTGTCACGCCTATTGTCATATGACTTACACGGAAAATTTATCGTTTTACGCGTTCAAAATCATGAGGTGTATGCGTTTACAATCCGCCATTGACTGTTTTTTAAAAATGACAAACCATTGATCGATTATTTCAAATGATCACTGATTTTATGTTTTTACCGCTCAAACTATGCAGGTTTTGAGCATCGTTGTCATTTCCCATTGACTTTTTTCAAAAAATGAACAACTTGTTTGCATTATATCAAATGCATGCACTGATTTCTATGTCTTTTAGGTGTACAAAAATGATGTTTTGCGCATTTCACAAGTCCATTTGACTTTTTGAAAATAATGTCAAAATTGTCATATATGGTACGCGAATTTATGTTTTTTACGTGCAAAATATGAGGTTTTAAGCTGTATACAAACAGTCCATTGACTTTTTAAAACTGAAAACTTGTGATTATGTACGATAATGGTCTACAGATTTATGTTCTTTACGTGCAAATATGAGGTTTAAGCTGTAATGCAAGAGTCGCATTTGACTATTTTTAAAGATGAACAAAGCTGTGTCGATTATGGTCTACCGAAATGATCACTGAATTTATGTTTTTACGTGCAAAATATGAGGTATTTATACAGCTGTATGCCAACTCCCATTTCGACTTTTTTAAATGGAAAACTTGTCTATGAATGTCAAAATGATACTGTTTCATGTTTTTAGTCATAAAATGATGTTTTAGACATGGTTACAACTCCCATTTGACTTTTTTTAAATTGTGAAAACTTGTTGGATTATGTCAAATTGACTCACTGAATTTCATGTTTTTACGTTACAAATATGAGGTTTTAAGCCGTTGCAAAGTCCCATTTGGACTTTTTTAAAATGAAAACTTGCTGATTTAATGTCCAAATGATCACTGATTCTATGTTTTTACGTACAAATATGAGGTTTTAAGCTGTATGCAAGTCTCCATTTGACTTCTTTAAAATGAAAACCTTCTTCGTATAATCATCATGATCCACTCGCCGATTTTCATGTTTTACGTGCAAAATATGAGGTTTTACAGCTGTACACAAGTCCCATTCTGCACTTTTAAAGAAATAAACTTGTCGATGGATATATGGTTAACGATATATCATAGTTACCGAATATATGTTACCGTGAAAATATAGGTTTAACCTGTAATTTGAAGTCCTTGACTTTAAAATGGAAATTTATCGATTATGGTTAACATCATAGTGGTTAACCGAATTTTATGTTTTTTACGTGCAAAAATATGCAGGGTTTAAGCTGAGTACAAGTCCCATTTGACTTTTAATAAAAAACTTGTTTATATATTTGTCTAAAATGATTAACGATTTCCATGATTTTCAGGTACAGAATACTTGCATGGTTTTTACATGTTTACAAGTCCCATTTGAACTTTTTTAAAAATAAACAACTTGTTGATTATGTTCACAGATGATACTGATTTCATGTTTTACGGTCAATTATGTGTTTTAAACATGTATACTCGTCCCTTTGACTTTTTTAAATAAACTTGTTGATTTATGTCAATATATCACTGATTTCATTGTTTTTACGTACAAATATGAGGTTTTAGCATGTTTACAAGTCCCATTTGACTTTTTTATAAAAACTTGCTTCGAATTCGTTTCTTGTTGTCAGTAATTTGTTCCGATTGTTGTCTCTGCATTATTAATTCGAGTTGCCAGTTTGCGCAATATTAATGCGCGGGTTATCAAAACTTATTCACGCCTCTATAGTCATGTCACAACTCCTTCTATATTATAGACCTGTTTAGTAAATTAATTTAAATAAACAGTTTGCCCAATCAACATACTCGAAAACTGTTTAGCTAATAAATGCTCAAAACTCATCAACACGCTTTGTGCAAAGCGCGGTGCGTATCAATAAATTAGCGTCTGCATGTTTACAATCCATATTGACTTTATTTAATGAAACTTGCTTGATAATGTCATAGAACTGATTACTGATTTCATGTTTTTTAGTGCAAATATAGAGCGTTTTACGCCTTTGCCAAAGTCCCATTTGACTTTTTTAAAAGAAAAACTTTGATATGTAAATAATATTGTATTATGGTTTACCGTAAATATGTGTTTAGTCAATGAGGTTTAAGCTATAAGGTCCCATCCTTGGACTTCATTTAAAAATAAAACTTGTTGATCTAATGTACAATCGACTACTGATTTCATGTTTTTACGTACAAATATGAGGTTTTAGCTGTATACATCCCATTATGACTTTTTAAAATTGAAAACTGTGTTGATTATGTCAAAATGAATCACTGATTTCATGTTTTACGTACAAATATGAGGTTTAAAGCTGTATGCAAGTCCCATTTGACTTTTTTTAAAATGAAACTATCTTATATATGTCAATGATTACTGATTTCATGTTTTTACGTACAAATATGATGTTTTAGCATGTGTACAAGTCCCATTTGACTTTTTAAAATGAAAACTTGTTGATATATGTGCAAATGTATACCTGATTCATGTTTTTACGTACAAATATGAGGTTTTAAGCTGTATGCAAAGTCCCATTTGACTTAAAATGAAAAACTTGTTGATATATGTACAATGATTACTGATTTCATGTTTTTACGTACAAAATATGAGTGTTAGCATGTGTTACAAATCCCATTTGACTTTTAAGAAAAAATTGTCGTTTTGTTCATAATAATGGTTACGATATATGGTTTAGATATATGTTACAATATTTACTATATTGTTACATAATGGTTCATATATGTTCCGAATTTATGTTTTTACGTCGCAAATATGAGTTTTTAAGCGTATACCCGGATTATAGACCACATTGACTTTTTAAAATAAAACTTGTTATAATGTCATCATTGATTAATATTTATGTTTTACGTACAAATATGAGGTTTTAGCATGTTACAAGTCCCATTTGACTTTTAAAATAAAACTTGTTGATTATTGTCAATGATCACTGATTTCATGTTTTTAGTACAAATATGAGGTTAAGCTGTATGCAACCCATTTGACTTTTTTAATGAAAACTTCTGTTGATATGTCAATGATCACTGTTTCATGTTTTTACGTACAAATATGATGTTTAGCATGTTACAAGTCCCATTTTGACTTTTTTAAATGTAAACTTGTTGATGTATGTCAAATGATCACTGATTCATGTTTTTACGTACAAATATGAGGTTTTAAGCGTATAGCAAGTCCCATTGACTTTTTTAAATGAAAACTTGTTGATTATGTCAAATGATCTATGATTTCATGTTTTTACGTACAAATATGAGGTTTTAAGCTGTATGCAAGTCCCATTTGACTTTTTATAAAAAAACTCTCTTTATAATGTTCATATATTACTGATTTCATGTTTTTACGTGCAAATATGGGTTTAAGCATGTTACAAGTCCATTTCTTTTTTAAAAGAAAACTTGTCGAATCTTTCGCTTATTTCGAAGTATTGTTACGATATGTTCGCTTTTGGTTGACAGTTTGCCGCATATGTAATGCGCGTTTATTAAAAAAACTTGCGCTTGTTATTATAAGACCGTGAATGTATTAATTTATAAACAGTTTGTAACATTTCTAAACTGTTAGCTAATAAGTAAATTAAAAGCTTTGTTGAAAAAGATCACATTCGTTTAGCAATGTTTACAAGTCCCATTTGACTTTTTAATGAAAACTTGTTGATATTTCATATGATTCACTGATTTCATGTTTTACGTACAAATAATGAGGTTTAGCATTTACAAGCTCCCATTATGACTTTTTAAAAGAAAAATTGTTGATTATGTCATTAATGTTCACTGATTTATGTTTTTACGTAAAATATAGGAGTTTTAGCGTATACAAGTCCCATTGACTTTTTTAAAATGAAAAACTTGTGATTATGTCAAATGTCACTGATTTCATGTTTTACGTCACAATATGAGTGTTTAAGCTGTATTGCAAGTCCCATTTGACTTTTTAAAAATGTAAAACTTGTTGATATATGTTAAATATGATACTGATTCATGTTTTAGTACAAATATGAGGTTTAGCATATTACAAGTCCCATATTACTTTTTAAAAGAAAATTGTGCATATTGTCATATGTTTACCGATTTACATGTTTTACGTGCGAATATATGGTTAACTGTTTCAGTCCATATTTGACTTTTTAAATAAAAACTTGTTGATTATGTCAAATGATCACTGTCATTTTTACGTCAAATATGAGGTTTTAAGCTGTATGCCAAGTCCCATTTGACTTTTATTTAATATGAAAACTTGTTGATCTATGTCAATGATCACTGATTTCATGTTTTTACTACAAATATGAGGTTTTAGCTGTTGACATGTCCATTTGACTTTTTTAATGAAATTACTTTGATATATGTCATTATGTGACTCGTGTTCATGAGTTTTAGTTGCTAAATATACGGTCTTTAACATGTTTACAATGCCATTTGACTTTTTATACAAAATTCTGTTCGAATTCGTTCTTTTGTCAAGTATCTGTTCGATTCTTTGCGTTTATCAAGTTTAATGTTACGGTTTAATTTCCGCTCTTCATATTAAGACCGATGGATGATATTTTATTAAGCAGTTGACAATCACATGACTTTTCCTGAAAACTTGTTAGCAATTAGCTAAACTCAATGAACGTCTGTTTTACAACCGCATCTAGAATATTGAGGTCTTAGCATGTTTGACAGTCCCATGTTGACTTTTTGTAATGAAAACTTGTTGATATAGTCTCAATTGATATCTATTTCATGTTTTTATGTCAAATAATGAGGTTTTTAGATAGTTACAAGTCCATTTGACTTTTTATTGAAAACAGTTGATATGTCATACTGTAATCCGAAATTTCATGTTTTTACGGTCTCAAATTAGGGTTTTAACTGTACAGTTCCCATTTGACTTTTTTTAAAATAAAACTTGTTGATTATCGTCAATTGATCATCGATTTCATGTTTTACGTACAATATGAGTTAGCATTGTTTACAATTCTCCATTTGACTTTTTTAAAAAGAACTTGGTCGATATATATGTACATCGAGTATTTATGGTTACGTACATATATCGGTTTTAGCATCGTTCATTTACCGATATATGGCTTTTACCTGAATTTATTGGTTACTCAAGATCATATTTTATGTTTTTACGTGCAAATTATGAGGTTTTAAGCTTGTATGCAAGTCCCATTTGACTTTTTAAAAATGAAATTGTCGATTAGTCAAGCTCACTGATTTCATGTTTTACGTGAAAATATATGAAGTTCTTAAGGCTGTTACAAGTCCCATTGACTTTTTTTAAAATTAATAACTCGTCGATATATGGTACCCGATATATGATGGTTACCGATTATGGCTTACCGATATATTGATTACCGAATAATGGGTTACCGATATATGGTTACGATATATGATTTAGGGCGTGGGCAAGAATGACTTTTTTTTTCTAGACGAGTGAATTCTATGGCCCATTTTGGCAGGCTGAACAAAGAATACGGCCACTCGTTTTTGCGTACGAGTGACGTCTTGAAACTAAGTCACCGGCCCATATTTTGAAAAAAGAACGGCGGGAAAAATGACTTTTTATTCGACGTTTGGACAATTAAATATGAACAAACTGTGTTGTAATATATGTCTTTTATTATGTTTTAGGTTGCTGAATTGAAATATGAACATCTCAAAAAGTTCATTTTGAGGCCATGGTAAGCTGTCATATGACGCTATGTAATTTCTACCAAGTTATAACGAAAATTGCTGCGTAAGTACCAGAATCATTGATACTATCACACCACATGTATGCATATTTTAAGATGCAGCAAAATACTTCCTGGTATCATTCATATATCCACATATGTAAATTATCAAAAATGTGGCTTTCTTCGTTTCTTTTTCATGTCAGAGAAGCCCAAGCAAGCATTAACCCATCTAATAAAAAACTGATTGCGGGGAACAATTCTTTACCACATACTTACAGATTAACGTATATTTACCACAATGACTGACAAATGACATCACACAGACTACTACCAAAAAAGAACTACAGTATTTGGTGAAAAAATCTACAGTGAAATGACTAGTTCATTCAAACTGGCAAGATTACCATCTGGGGGCAGTTGTTATTGTATAGACACTAGCATTGTGCAAAAGGAATGGCCAAGGTTACAGCGCGAAAGCAATGCCTTGGTGAAGCAGCCAGTAAGGATAGTTGCTGAGAGCTTGGAACAGATTGGATCACGAAAAATGTTTATCCCATGGATGAAAAAATCAGTAGCAAAGGAAAATAAGAGTAAGATCTATGACCAGATTGAACAGTATTTGAGAAAGTACAAAGCAACTTTGAGACAAAAATAAAAAAAATGATTAATGGTTACTAAACAGTGCAGATGTATTCAATGATCGGCTGACAAAGCATGCTTTATATACAATCAGAAAAACTAATGATGTAAAATATAGAAAGCGACCCCAGAAGAGTAGCCAAGGAAGATGAAGATTTCTATAAGGATAATTGTTTTGGAACATAGAAAGCCATAGTGCACCATTACCTTCCGAAAATGGGCGAAGCAAAGAAAAGGAAAAGGGTGAACGGTGAAAGATCTGCAGAGAAGAAAAAGGCAGCGACAGAAAGCCACAAAGCAGAGCCAAAAGAGACTGGATGAATCAGGAATTGGGTGAAGTGTTCAAACACTCAACAGACATTGAAAGTTGATCCATGTTTAGTGAACCACAGACATCAAAGAAATGTCTTTTCCACAAACTCGCAAGCTTTCGTTCATCAAAAAGCCAATGCTAGAGGGGGGGAAAAGGAAAAACAGGTTCTGGCATTTCCACAGGTTAAAGATAGGCCTATCACAGGAAAAACGAAGTCTAATGGAGAGCTATGAATGCGATTTTGTTGTACAGTGTTTGGCTGCAGATAAGATGTCTTCCTGATAGGTTTCGAAAGTGGCAGTTAGAGTAGCCAATATTGGGTTGGCAGAATTGGAAAAGAACAATTGAGGGGAAGATGTATGAGGATGAACTAGAGAAGCGGATTGAGAGAGAAATCCAGCCTATAGAACTGTGACACCCAGGATCAACAGGATCGCAGAACTCGCTCAGAGTATTTGAAGAGGCACGAACTCAATCAAAGCTTTATTCAGTGCAGTGTAATTGTACAACATAGATCGGACGAGTGCTGGCAGTGTCTACTTCATAAACAATCACTGGTCACCTCCTGTTTCTAAACTACTCCTTTATTCTTTCCAATGATGGAACGCTTGGGAAATTGACAAGAAGGGTGGACCAAAGGTTACTTAGTAGTGCTACAAAATGTGGGCAGGATTAAGACTTTCTGAGAAAAAATGGATTGAATTCAATATTGGAAGAGGTGAGGTAGAGAAGAGGGAACAGAAATTATCGGTTAGAGACAAACTTGTAGCTGCTGTGATTGAAGAGGTGGTGATGCAAATGAAGAAATCAGTTGTTCTAGGGACTGAGTATCTTTTACAAGACCAGATGAGATGGTTAGTAAAGACCATGGAATTATGCACCCTTAATAACTTATAGGGTGTGAGGGTCAGAGCTCCGTTCAAAGCTGATCATCAAATCAAAGTCAGTGGTTGAAGTACCTCCATACAAACACTTTCAAGGAAGAATAATCTTGTAAGTACTGGTCTACTAGAGATTTCTGAGAGTTGAGTTCCAAACGAAGATGATAGAAATTCAAAATGGAAGTGGGCTCGATGTTCTGAAGAGGTCGAAAGTCAATATCAGAAGCTAGAAGCAGATTTCTGTATACTGTTGATTTCTGCAAAGAAACTAGCTCTTCATAAAGAAGGAAGAGCTAGAGAAAAGAAAGCAGGATAAAAATCCTCAGTCTTGGAAAGATGTAGGGCCTAAACAGCACAGTGGTCCGCTATCTCAAATAGTCTAACAGTCTACCACAATGACAGAAGAAAGCAGCTCTTGGGATAGAAATTTCATTTCTCCGACTCAACCACAGCACCAGGCATTCGACCAGATGAACGGGTTAAAGGGAGCAGATGAAAAGATCAATAATGCGAGAAGTTCTCTGTGATGGAACTGCAAGCATATTCCAATAAGAAAACTATTCTAAGCCAGAAGCATAAAGTTTACAGAAGACATTGACTATTCCTACTAGATGAATACATTGAAAATCATAGGCCCTTCAGACAATGTAGTGCATACATACCCACAGTTTACCAAACTAATTCCTAATTATTGTATTGAGTACTGGCCGGGGATTTGAGGATTAACTTACATCAAAGTGGTTATAACAATTATAATTGTTTATTTTTGGGGCTGGCAACTTTGGACTTCAACCATGTACATCTTACAGTACACACATCAGTAATGATTTTGACCAAAAATGTCAAAAATAGTGATTTTTGCCAAATTAGGCGGCCAAAGCAAACAATATGGACATTACTAACCATTATTTTGGATCAGCGACACTGAAAACATATTAAATGACATGAATAACAAGCCACAATACACACTTTTTTGAAGTCCTACATGACAAAAATTACGGATATAGAGTCATTTGGCCGCCATTTTGAAAAAACCTCCGCGTAACTAGTTCAAGGACGTCATCTGATCCGTCAAAATACTTGTTTGATTCCAATGTATCAAGCCAACTATTGGCCTTAGCAATCCAACTTGTTAAAACTCAAACATTCATAAAAACTTATTCATTCGCCCACCCCTAATATGATGTTACCGAATTTATGTTTTTAAGCCAAGCAATATGAGGTTTTAAGCTGTATAACAAGTCCCATTGACTTTTTAAAATAAACTTGTTTATAATGTCATAATGATTATGATTTCATGTTTTTACGTACAAATATAGGTTTTAGCATGTATAGCAAGCCCATTTGACTTTTTTAAAATGAACTTGTTGATTATGTCAAATGATCACTGATTCATGTTTTTAGCTACAAATATGAGGTTTTAAGTTATGCAAGTCCCATTTGACTTTTTAAAATGAAAATCTTGTTGATTATGTCAAATGATCACTGATTTCATGTTTTTACGTACAAATATGAGGTTTTAACCATGATACAGTCCCATTGACTTTTTAAAATGAAAACTTGTTTATAATGTCATTATGATTACTGATTTCATGTTTTTACGTACAAATATGAGTTTAGCAGTTACAATCCCATTTGACTTTTTTTAAAGAAAACTTGTTGATATAATGTCCATATATGATACTGATTTCATGTTATTTACGTACAAATTGAGTTTTAACTGTATGCAAGTCCCATTTGACTTTTTAAATGAAAACTGTTGTTATGTCAAATGATCACCTGATTTCATTTTACGTACAAATATGAGGTTTAAGCTGTTAGCAAGTCCATTTGACTTTTTTTAAATGAAAACTTTTTAATAATGTCAATGATTCACTGATTTTCATGTTTTTACGTGCAAAATCGGTTTTAACATGTTTACAAATCCCATTTGACTTTTTTAAAATGTTCGAATTCGTTTCTTTTGTCAAAGTAATCTGTTCGATTTTGCTTTTGTTTCAGTTTGGCATTTTAATGGTCGCGTGTTATCAAAAAACTTTTGCCGTTGCTTCATTATTAAAGATTCGTGTAGTAAAATTAATTTAATAAACATGACCCATCAACATACTCGAAAACTGTTAGCTAATAATGGCTCAAACCTCATAAAGCTTGTGACTTACGCGATCAAATATTAGGTCTTAGCATGTTTACAAGTCCATTTCGACTTAATTTAAATGAAAACTTGTTGATATGTCATAGATACGATTTCATGTTTTATGTACAAAATATGAGGTTTTAGCATATTGCAAGTCCCATTGACTTTTTTAAAGAAAAATTGTCAATATATGTCATATGGTTACGAATTACTGTTTTTACGTGCAAATAGAGTTTTTAAGCTGTATACAAGTCCCATTGACTTTTTAAAATGAAAACTTGTTGATTATGTCAAATGATCACTGATTTCATGTTTTTACGTTAAATATGAGGTTTTAAGCATGTATCAAGCCCATTTGTATTTTAAAAATGAAACTTGTTGATTATGTCGAATGATCACTGATTTCATGTTTTTACGTACAAATATGAGGTTTTAAGCTGATAGAAGTCCCATTTGACTTTTTTAAAATGAAAACTCTTGTTAATGTCAATGATTACTGATTTTCATGTTTTACGTACAAAATGAGTCTTTAAATGTTACAAGTCCCATTTTACTTTTTTAAATAAAACTTGTTGATTATGTCAAATGATCACTGATTTCATGTTTTTACGTACAATATGAGGTTTAGCTGTATGCAATCCAATCCTCTTGACTTTTTAAAGAAAACTTAGTCGATATATTGGTTACCGATATATGGTTTATTGGTTACCCGATATATGGTTACCGATATTATTGGGTTACGATATATGGTTACCGATTATGGTTACCGATATATGGTTTACCGAATTTATGTTTTTACTGCAAATATGAGTTTTAAGACTGTATACAAGTCCCATTTGACTTTTTAAAATAAAAACTGTTGATTATGTCATATGATTATATTTTCATGTTTTTACGTAAAATATGAGGTTTAGCATGTTACAGTCCCATTTGACTTTTTTAAAAAGAACTTGTTGATTATGTCAAATGCACTGATTTCATGTTTTTACGTACATATGAGGTTTTAAGCTTGTATTACAAGTCCCATTTGACTTTTTAAAATGAAAACTTGTTGATTATGTCAAATGATCACTGATTTCATGTTTTACGTACAAATATGAGTTTTAGCATGTTTACATAGTCCCATTTGACTTTTTTAAAGAAAAACTTTGTCGATATATGGTTACCGATATATATGGTTACCGATATATGCTACCATATATGGTTACCGATATTTTTACGATATATGGTTACGACTTTGGTTAGATATATGGTTACCGAATTTATGTTTACGTCAAAATATGAGGTTTTAAGCTGTATACAAGTCCCATTTGACTTTTTAAAATAAAAACTGTTTATATGTCATATGATTACTGATTTCATCGTTTTTAGTACAATATGAGGTTTTAGCATGTTACAATCCCATTTGACTTTTTAAAAATAAAACTTGTTGATTATGTCAAAGATCACTGATTCATGTTTTTAACGCTACAAATATGAGGTTTAAGCATGTATGCAAGCCCATTTGACTTTTTTAAATGAAAACTTCTTTATATGTCAAATGATCTTGATTTCATGTTTTACGTTTACAAATATGAGTTTTAGACAGTTTACAAGTCCCATTTGACTTTTAAAATGAAAACTTGTTGATTATGTCAAATGATCATCTGATTCATGTTTTACGTACAAATTGAGGTTTAAGCATGTACAAGTCCCATTTGACTTTTTTAAATTGAAAAACTTTCGCCTATAGTTCGATATATGGTTACCATATATGATCTACTGTATGGTTCCTATGTTATTTACGTACAAATATGAGTTTTAAGCTGTATCAAGTCCCATTTGACTTTTTAAAATGAAAAACTTTTATTAATGTCAATGATTTTGATTCATGTTTTTACGTGCAAAAATTATTCGGTTTTTTTTTAACATGTGTTTACAAGTCCCATTTGATCTTTGTTTAAAAATGTTTGTTCCAACTTCCGTTTTTTTTTGTCATAAATATGTTGATCTTTCGTTGTTCAGTTTGCGCTTGTTATGCATGGTATAAAAACTTGCGCTTGCTTCCATATAAATGACGTGTATGTTTGAAAGTTTAAATAAACGACAACATTTGACCATAACACTATCAATACATGTTTAGTAATAAATGTCAAACCATCAAGTCTTTGTGACTTAAAGGCGCATCAAATATTAGGTTTTAGCATGTTTACAACGTCCCATTTGACTTTTTTAATGAAAACTTGTTTGATTATATGTCAATGATTACTGATTTTCATGTTTTTAGTACAAATATGAGGGTTTAAGCATTTACAAGTCCCATTTGACTTTTTAAAGAAAAAATTGTAATTATGTCATATGTTACGAATTTTCATGTTTTTACGTGCAAAATGAGGTTTTAGCTGTATACAAGTCCCATTTGACTTTTTTAAAATGAAAACTTGTTGATTATTGTCAAAATTCACTTGATTTCATGTTTTTACGTAAAATTGATGGAGGTTTAAGCATGTATGCAAGTCCCATTTGACTTTTTTAAATTGAAAACTTGAATTGATTATGTCAAATGATCACTGGATTTCATTTTTACGTCAAAATATGAGTTTTAACTGTTATCAAGTCCCATTTGACTTTTTAAATGAAAACTTTTTATTATGTCAACATGATATGATTTCATGTTTTTACGTAAAAATGATGTTTTACATGTTTACAAGTCCCATTTGACTTTTTTAAATGAAACTTGTTGATATATGTCAAATGATCACTGATTTCATGTTTTTACGTACAAATATGAGTTTTAAGCTGTATCAAGTCCCATTTGACTTTTTTAAATGAAAAACTTGTTGAGTTATGTCAAAGATCACTGATTTCATGTTTTTACGTACAAATATGAGGTTTTAAAGCATGTATCAAGTCCCATTTGACTTTTTTAATGAAAACTTGTTGATTATGTCAATGATCACTGATTTCATGTTTTTGTACTACAAATATGAGGTTTTAGCATGTTTACAAGTCCCATTTGACTTTTTTAAAGAAAAATTATATTATGTCGTATATATGGTTACCGATATTTGTTACCGATATATGGTTAACGAAATATTGTTAACATGATTGTTACGATTATTGTTACCGATATATGGTACCGAATTATGTTTTTACGTGCAAAATATGAGGTTTAAGCCTGTATACAAGTTCCCATTTGACTTTTTTAAAATAAAACTTGTTGATATATGTCAATGATCACATGATTTCATGTTTTTACGTCCAAATATGAGGTTTTAGCATGTATACAAGTCCATTTGACTTTTAAAATGAAACTTGTTGATTATGTCAAATGATCACTGATTTCATGTTTTTACGTACAAATATGAGGTTTTAAAAGTTATGCAAGTCCCATTTGACTTTTTTAAAATAAAACTTGTTGATTATGTCAAATGATCAATGATTCATGTTTTTACGTACAAATATTGAGTTTTAGCTGTACAAGTCCCATTTGACTTTTTAAAGAAAAACTTGTCGATATATGTTACCGATATTATGGTTACCGATATATGGTTACCGATATATATGGTTACCGATTATATTGTTAACCGATATATGGTTACGATTATATGGTTCGATATATGGTTACCGAATTTATGTTTTTACGTCCAAATATGAGGTTTAAGCTTGTATACAAGTCCATTTGACTTTTTAAAATAAAAACTTGTTTATGTCATATGATTTAATGATTTCATGTTTTTACGTACAAATATGAGGTTTTAGCATGTATACAAGTCCCATTTACCTTTTTAAAATAAACTTGTGATTATGTCAATGATGTCACTGATTTCATGTTTAGTACAAAATATGAGGTTTTA
This sequence comes from Paracentrotus lividus, assembly GCA_940671915.1. Lineage (NCBI taxonomy): Eukaryota > Metazoa > Echinodermata > Echinoidea > Camarodonta > Echinidae > Paracentrotus > Paracentrotus lividus. The sequence goes on along the minus strand of CALNVZ010002213.1, from coordinate 51,608 downwards.
AGCTGTACAAGTCCCATTTGACTTTTTTTTAAAATGAAAACTGTGTTGATTATGTCAAATGATCACTGATTTCATGTTTTACGTACAATATGAGGTTTTAAGCTGTATCAAGTCCCATTTGACTTTTTTTTAAAATGAAAACTTGTGATTATGTCAAATGATCACTGATTTCATGTTTTACGTACAATATTGAGTTTTAACTGTTACAAGCTCCCATTTGACTTTTTTAAATGAAAACTTGATTGATTCATGTAAATGATCACTGATTTCATGTGTTTTACGTACAATAATGGAGGTTTTTGCAATATTTACAAGTCCCATTTGACTTTTTTAAAAAGAAAACACTGTCATATTCATATGGTACGATTTATGTTTTTACGTGCAAATAGAGGTTTAAGCTGTATACAAGTCCCATTGACTTTTTTAAAATGAAAACTTGTTGATTATGTCAAATGATCACTGATTTCATGTTTTACGTACAAATATAGAGGTTTAAGCTTGTATCAAGTCCCATTGACTTTTTATTAAAATGAAAACTTGTTGATTATGTCAAATGATCACTGATTTCATGTTTTTTACGTCAAATATGAGTTTAAGCTGGTACAAGTCCCATTTGACTTTTTTAAAATGAAAACTTCTTGATGATATGTCAAATGATCACTGATTTCATGTTTTTACGTACAAATATGAGTTTTAAGCATGTTACAATCCCATTTGACTTTTTTAAAATGAAAACTGTTGATTATGTCAATGATCACTGATTATCATGTTTTAACGTACAAATATGAGGTTTATAGCTGTATGCAAGTCCCATTTGACTTTTAAAATGAAAACTTTGTGATTATGTCAAATGATCACTGATTTCATGTTTTTACGTACAAATATGAGGTTTTAAGCTGTATCAAGTCCCATTTGACTTTTTTAATGAAAACTTTTGTTATGTCAATATGATCAACTGATTTCATGTTTTACGTACAAATATGTGAGGTTTTAGCATGTTTACAAGTCCCATTTGACTTTTTAAAGAAAAACTTTAGTCGAATATTATGGTTTACCGATATATATGGTTACCGAATATGGTTACCGATAATATGGTTACTGATAATTCGTTATACGAGTATATTTCTAAAACGATATATGGTTACCGATATTCATGGTACCGAATTTATTTTTTACCGTCAAATATGAGGTTTTAAGCTGTATCACAAGTCCATTTGACTTTTTAAAATAAAACTTGTTTATATGTCATATGATTACTGAATTTCATGTTTACGTACAAATATGAGGTTTTAGCATGTTTACAAGTCCCATTTGACTTTTTAAAATGAAACTTGATTATGTCAAATGATCACTGATTTCATGTTTTTACGTACAAATATGAGTTTTAAGCTGTTATCAAGTCCCATTTGACTTTTTAAAATGAAAACTTGTTGATTATGTCAAATGATCACTGATTTCATGTTTTTACGTACAAAATATGAGGTTTTAGCATGTTTACAAGTCCCATTTGACTTTTTTAAAATTGTACGAATTCGTTTTTTGTCAAGTAATCTGTTACTCGATTTCGTTGCGTTTTTGTTGCCAGTTTGCAATGTAAATGGCGTTTTCAGAAACTTTTGGCTTGCTTCCATTTGACTGTTTGTAAATTAATTAAATAAACATTGGACATCAAATACTGAACTGTTAGAAATACATGCTCAAACCTCACACACGCTTTTGTGACTAAAAGCGGCATCAAATATTAGGTCTTAGCATGTTTACAGTCCCATTTGACTTTATTTTTATGAAAACTTGTTGATATGTCATATGATCACTGATTTCATGTTTTTAGTACAAATAATGAGGTTTTAGCATATTACAAGTCCCATTTGACTTTTTTAAAAGAAAAACTGTTGTCAAATATTGTCATATGGTTACCGAATTAAGTTTTACGTGCAATATAGAGTTTTAACTGTTACAATCATTTGACTTGAAAATGAAACTTGTTGATTATGTCAAATGATCACTGATTTCATGTTTTACGTACAAAATATGAGGTTTAGCTGTATCAGTCCCATTTGACATTTTTAAAATGAAAACTTGTTGATTATGTCAAATGATCACTGATTTCAGTTTTTACGTACAAATATTGAGGTTTTAGCTGTATCAAGTCCCATTTGACTTTTTTTAAATGAAACTTCTTTATAATGTCAATGATACACTGATTTCATGTTTTACGTACAAATAATAGATGTTTAGCATGTTACAAGTCCCATTTGACTTTTCTAAAATGAAAACTTGTTGATTATGTCAAATTATCACTGATTTCATGTTTTTAGTACAAATATTGAGTTTAAGCATGTATCAAGTCCATTTGACTTTTTTAAAATGAAAAACTTGATTATGTCAAATGATCACTGATTTCATGTTTTTACGTACAAATATGAGTTTTAGCATAGTTTACAAGCTCCCATTTGACTTTTTAAAGAAAAAACTTGTCGATATATGGTTTACCGATATATGGTTACCGATATAATGTTACCGATATATGGTTACGATATATATGTACGATATGGTTACGATATATGGTTACGATCTATGGTTCCGAAATTTTATGTTTTACGTCCAAAATATGAGGTTTTAAGCTGTATCACAAGTCCCATTTGACTTTTTAAAATAAAAACTTGTTATATAATGTACTATATTAGTGATTTATGCTTTTACGTACAAATATGAGTTTTAGCATGTATACAAGACCATTGACTTTTTAAAATGAAAACTTGTTGATTATGTTAATGATCACTGATTTCATGTTTTTACGTACAAATATGAGGTTTTAAGCTGTATGCAAGTCCCATTTGACACTTTTTTAATGAAACTTGTTTATATGTCGATATGATCACTGATTTCATTTTTAGTAGCTAACAATATGATTTAGCATGTTACAAGTCCCATTTGACTTTTTTAAATGAAAACTTGTTGATTATGTCAAATGATCACTTCGTTCATGTTTTTAGATCTAAATATGATGGTTTTACATGCTGTATCAACTCCCATTCGCTTTTTAAAAATGAAAAACTTCGTTGATATAGTCAAATTGATTCATATGATTCATGTTTTAGCGTACTAAATATGAGTTTTACAGCTGATGAAGTCCCATTTGACTTTTTTAAATCAAAAGACTTGCTTTATAATGTCATTATGATTAGTGATTTCATGTTTTACGTAAGCAAATTGAGTCGTTTGATCATGTTTACAGTCCCATTTGACTTTTTTTTTTAAAACTTGTTCGAATTCGTTCTGTATTCAAGCTAATCTGTGCGATCGGTTCGTTAGTGCGTTATAGTTTGGCCAGTGTTTGCGCAATGTTAATGCGCCTGGTTCATCTTAAAAAACCTGTTGCGCTTGCTTCCATATTATAGCCGTGTTTAGTAAAAATTATATAATAAACAGTTGACCCAATCAACATACTCTCAAACATGTTAGGTATAACTGCGCAAACTCATTCCCACGCTTTGTGCACAAAAGCGCGTATCAAAATTAGGTCTTAGCATGTTTAACAAGTCCCATTTGACTTTTATCTTAATGAACATCTTTGATTACGCAGATATGGATTACTGAATTTCATGTTTTATGCTTCACACATAATGAGGTTTTAGCATATTCACAAGTTACCCATTGACTTTTTAGAAAGAAAAAAGTTGTCAATATTGTCATTATGGTTACGAATTTACTGTTTTTACGTTCAAAATATAGGAAGGTGTTTAAGCTGTCTATACAAAGTCCCATTTGACTTTTTATAAATTGCAAACTTGTTGATTATTGTCAAATGATCACCTGATTTCATGTTTTTACGTACAAGATATGAGGTTTTTAAGCTGTATGCAAGTCCCATTTGGACCTTTTTTAAACAGGAAAACTTGTTGATTATGTCAACATGATCCACTGATTTTCATGTTTTTACGTTAACAAATAATGAGGTTTTTGCATATTACAAGCTGCCCCATTTCGACTTTTTAAAAGAAAAGTTTGTCAATATTGTCATATGGTACCCGATGTTGATTATGTCAAATGATCACTGATTTCATGTTTTTACGTACAATTATGAGGTTTTAAGCTGTATGCAAGTCCCATTTGACTTTTTTTTAATGAAAACGTGTTGATTATGTCAAATGATCTGTTCGATTCGTTTGCGTTTTTGTTGCCAGTTTGTGCAATGTTAATGCGCGTGGTTATCAAAAACCTTTTCGCGCTTGCTTCCATATTAAGACCGTTTATGTAAATTAATTTATATAAACAGTTGACCCATCAACATACTCGAAACTGTTAGCTAATAATGCTCAAACCTCATCAACACGCTTTGTGACAAAAGCGCGCATCAAATATTAGGTCTTAGCATGTTTACAAGTCCCATTTGACTTTATTTTAATGAAAACTTGTTGATAATGTCATATGATTACTGATTTCATGTTTTTATGTACAAATAATGACGTTTTAGCATGTTTACAAGTCCCATTTGACTTTTTAAAAGAAAAAGTTGTCAATATTGTCATATGGTTACCGAATTTATGTTTTTCCGTGCAAATTAGGAGGTTTTAAGCTGTATACAAGTCCCATTTGACTTTTTTAAAATGAAAACTTGTTGATTATGTCAAATGATCATTGATTTCATGTTTTTACGTACAAATATGATGTTTTAGCATGTTTACAAGTCCCATTTGACTTTTTAAAATGAAAACTTGTTTATAATGTCATATGATTAATGATTTAATGTTTTTACGTACAAATATGAGGTTTTAGCATGTAGACAAGTTCCATTTGACTTTTTAAAAATGAAACCTTGTTGATTATGTCAAATGATCACTGATTACTTGTTTTAACGTACAAATATGAGGTTTTAAGCTGTATGCAAGTCCCATTTGACTTTTTTAAAATGAAAACTTGTGATTATGTCAAATGATCACTGATTTCATGTTTTTACGTACAAATATGAGGTTTTAAGCTGTATGCAAGTCCCATTTGACTTTTTTTAAAATGAAAACTTGCTGATTATGTCAAATGATCACTGATTTCATGTTTTTACGTACAAATATGAGGTTTTAAGCTGTATGCAAGTCCCATTTGACTTTTTTAAAATGAAAACTTGTTGATTATGTCAAATGATCACTGATTTCATGTTTTTACGTACAATTATGAGGTTTTAAGTTGTATGCAATTCCCATTTGACTTTTTTAAAATGAAAACTTGTTATGTCAAATGATCACTGATTTCATGTTTTTACGTACAAATATGATGTTTTAGCATGTTTACAAGTCCCATTTGACTTTTTTTCAATGAAAACTTGTTGATTATGTCAAATGATCACTGATTTCATGTTTTTAAGTACAAATATGATGTTTAAGCATGTTTACAAGTCCCATTTGACTTTTTAAAATGAAAACTTGTTTATAATGGCATATGATTAGTGATTTCATGTTTCTACGTACAAATATGAGGTTCTAGCATGTTTACAAATCCCATTTGACTTTTTTAAAGAAAAACTTGTCGATATATGGTTACCGATATATATGGTTACCGATATATGGTTACCGATATATTGTTAACGATATATGGTTACCGATATATGGTTACTGATATATGGTTACCGAATTTATGTTTTTATGTGCAAAATATGAGGTTTTAAGCTGTATACAAGTCCCATTTGACTTTTTAAAAATGAAACCTTGTTGATTATATCAAATGATCACTGATTTCATGTTTTTACGTACAATTATGAGGTTTTAAGCTGTATGCAAGTCCCATTTGACTTTTTTAAAATGAAAACTTGTTATGTCAAATGATCACTGATTTCATGTTTTTACGTACAAATATGATGTTTTAGCATGTTTACAAGTCCCATTTGATTTTTTAAAATGAAAACTTGTTTATAATGTCATATGATTAATGATTTAATGTTTTTACGTACAAATATGAGGTTTTAGCATGTAGACAAGTTCCATTTGACTTTTTAAAAATGAAACCTTGTTGATTATGTCAAATGATCACTGATTTCATGTTTTAACGTACAAATATGAGGTTTTA
>CALNVZ010002213.1:0-20801 GCA_940671915.1 Paracentrotus lividus | reverse complement strand
CATTGACATCAACATACTCGAAACTGTTAGCTAATAATGCTCAAACCTCATCAACACGCTTTGTGACAAAAGCGCGCATCAAATATTAGGTCTTAGCATGTTTACAAGTCCCATTTGACTTTATTTAATGAAAACTTGTTGATAATGTCATATGATTACTGATTTCATGTTTTTATGTACAAATAATGAGGTTTTAGCATATTCACAAGTCCCATTTGACTTTTTAAAAGAAAAAGTTGTCATATTGTCATATGGTTACCGAATTTTATGTTTTTACGTGCAAATTAGGAGGTTTTAAGCTGTATACAAGTCCATTTGACTTTTTTAAAATGAAACTTGTTGATTATGTCAAATGATCACTGATTTCATGTTTTTACGTACAAATATTGAGGTTTTAGCATGTTTACAAGTCCATTTGACTTTTTTTAAAGAAAAACTTGTCGATATATGGTTACGATATATTATGGTTACCGATATATTGTTAACGATATATGGTTACCGATATATGGTTACCGATATATGGTTACCGAATTTATGTTTTTACGTGCAAAATATGGGGTTTTAAGCTGTATACAAGTCCCATTTGACTTTTAAATAAAAACTTGTTTATAATGTCATATGATTAATGATTTCATGTTTTACGTACAAATATGAGGTTTTAGCATGTATACAAGTCCCATTTGACTTTTAAAAAATGAAACCTTGTTGATTATGTCAATGATCACTGATTTCATTTTTTACGTACAAATATGAGGTTTTAAGCTGTATGCAAGTCCCATTTGACTTTTTTAAATGAAAACTTGTTGATTATGTCAAATGATCACTGATTTCATGTTTTTACGTAAGATATATGAGGTTTTAAGCTGTATGCAAGATCCATTTGACTTTTTAAAAATGAAACTTGTTGATTATGTCAAATGATCACTGATTTCATGTTTTTACGTACAATTATGAGGTTTTAGCAATGTATACAATGTCCCATTTGACTTTTAAAATGAAACCTTGTTGATTATGTCAATGGATCACTGATTTCATGTTTTTACGTACAAATATGAGGTTTTAAGCTGTATGCAAGTCCCATTGACTTTTTTAAAATGAAAACTTGTTGATTATGTCAAATGATCACTGATCAAATGATCACTGATTTCATGATTTGTACGTACAAATTGAGGTTTAAGCTGTATGCAAGTCCCATTTGACTTTTTTAAAATGAAAACTTGTTGATTATGTCAAATGATCACTGATTTCATGTTTTTACGTTACAAATATGAGGTTTAAGCTGTATGCAAAGTCCCATTTGACTTTTTAAATGAAAAATGTGATTATGCAAATGGATCACTGATTTCATGTTTTACGTACAAATATGAGGTTTTAAGCTGTATGCAAGTCCCATTTGACTTTTTTTTAAATGAAAACTTGTTTGATTATGTCAAATGATCACTGATTTCATGTTTTTACGTACAATTATGAGGTTTTAAGCTTATGCAAGTCCATTTGACTTTTTTTTAAATATAAAACTTGTTTATAATGTCATATGTTAATGATTTCAAATGTTTTACGTACAAATATTGAATGGTTTTATGCATGTATAAGCCAAGTCCCATTTGACTTTTAAAAATGAAACCTTGTTGATTATGTCAAATGATCACTGATTTCATGTTTTTTTACGTAAAATATGAGGTTTTAGCATGTCTGCAAGTCCCATTTGACTTTTTTTAAATGAAAATTTGTTGATTATGTCAAATGATCACTGATTTCATGTTTTTACGTACAAATATGAAGGTTTTAGCTGTATGCAATCCATTTGACTTTTTTAAATGAAAACTTGTTGATTATGTCATAATGATCACTGATTTTCATGTTTTAGTACAAACATGATGTTTTAGCATGTCATACAAGTCCCATTTGACTTTTTTTAAAATGAAAACTTGGATTGATTATGTCAAATGATCAACTAATTTCTTGTTTTTTTACGTGCAACATTGCGGTTTTAACAATGTTTACAATTCCATTTGACTTTTTTAAAAAATTTGTTCGTAGTTCGTTTCTTTTGTCAGTATCTGTTCGATTCGTTGCGTTTTTGTTGCCAGTTTGCGCAATGTTAATGCGCGTTGTGTGTATCAAAACCTTTTTCGCGCTTGCTTCCATATTAGACCGTGTATGTAAATTTAATTTAAAATAAACAGTTGACTCAACATAACTCGAAACTGTTAGCTAATAATGCTCAAACCTCATCAAACTCGCTTTTGACAAAAGCGCGATCAAAATATTAGGTCTTAGCATGTTTACAAGTCCATTTGACTTTATTTTAATGAAAACTTGTTTGATATGTCATATGATTACTGATTTTCATGTTTTTTATGTACAAATATTGAGGTTTTAGCATGTTTACCAAGTCCCATTTGACTTATTTTATATTAAATTGTTGATATATGTCATACTGTTACTGATTTCCATGTTTTATGTATAAATATTAAGTTTTTAGCATGTTTACTATTACTTAAAGAAGATATGGTACAATTTAGTTTTTACGTGCAAATTACGGAGGTTTTAGAGCTGTATCAAGTCCCATTTGACTTTTTTTAAAATGAAAACTTGTTGATTATGTCAAATGATCATGATATCATTTTTTTCGTACAAATATGATGTTTTAGCATGTTTACAAGTCCCATTTGACTTTTAAAATAAATTGTTATAATTCATATGATTAGTGATTTCAGTTTTTTAGTTTGAGTTTACCAAGTATTTGGACTTTATAAAAAAATATTGTACCGATATTATGGTTCGTTATTATGTCGATATTGGTTACCAGATATGGTTCCCGATTAGTGGTTACACGATTTTAGGCAGTTTTGCAAGTCGCATTTGACTTTATTTTACAAAAAAGAATTTGATTTTATCCAATGATCTCTGCTTTCATGTTTAACGTGCAAATATGATGTTTTGGGTAGTTTTGGGCTCTGCATTTGTTGGGATTTTAAAAAACTGTTGGATTTGTCCAAGATTTTCTGATTTCATGTTTTAAACTTGCAAATATGAAGTTTTTAGTGTTTGAAGGACGCATTGTGGTTTTTGTGAAAATTTCTTGATTTTGTCAAATGATCAATAATTTATGTGTTCACGTTCAAAAACCGAACAATGCAACTTCAAAAACTCTATTTTGCACGTTTAAACATTAAATCAGTGATTATTGGACAAAATCAAGAATTGTTAAATACCATCAAATGCGACCTAAAACCTATCTTTGCACGTGAAAATAAATCCAATAGCTTTGAAAATGAAAACGTGAAATAAGTAAAATCCATGTTGTTAATGGACAGGTGTGAAGTTGGTTACTTATTCCCGGTTACTTATTCAAAGTGTGAAGTTTGGTTACTTATTCAGTTATATCAAAAAAATTTAACAGCTTCGTTTTCAAAAAACAAAAAAGTTACCACAAGGACGACTAGATCACGGGTTAAATCAAAAAAATATGTTTCGACTCGGGCAAGTGGGGCTAATGACCTTGAAAACCAAGAAATATGAAATAAAACATGCACTAATTCAAATTTTACAACCACTTTTCCAAATAACAAAACGTGCCCCAAGGCCAAGTTGGTCACGGGCAAGTAAAAAAAAATATGTCTCGACTCGGGCAAGTGGGGCTAATGACCTTGAAACTCACTTAAGAAAAAATAACACACAGTAGGCCTTATGGTTACTTATCCAAAATGACTTTTTTCAAAGAGCAAAAGGTGCCTCAAGGACGAGTGGGACACGGCGTTCAAAAAATGTTGGTCATGACCCGGGCAAGTGGGGCTAATGACCTTGAAACACCCTAAATTAGAAATAAAACACAAACTTGTTCAAGGTTTTCAATAATTTATCCCTCTTGCGGTACCAGATATAAATGGCCTGGCAGGGACTTGTCCCTCGAGGTTTGGGCAACCAAGGGATACCGAACTTGCCCCGGACTTATCGTTCTAAGAAACCTCTCAGCCCACTCGAAACTTGGACAAGTGTTTATTCAGATAATTGTAAACGGATTCCGAAAGAACTTTGCTCCTGGCAAGTACCAGATATAAAATGGCCGGGCAAAGACTTGGTCCCACAAGTCAACGAGGGTCTGGGGCAACCCAATAAATACCCAGCTTGCCCTGGCAAAATCGTTTGAGGACCTCTCAGGCCACTGCGAACATGCCCAAGTGATTTTTGAAATTGCTTCTAATGATTTTTTGACAAACACTCCCCCCTGGCAAGTACCAAATATAAAATGCGGACAGGGACTAGTCCCACAAGGTCAAGGAGGATCTGGGCAACCGAAAATGCCCAGCTTGCCCAGGCAAAATCATTTTGAGGACCTCTCAGGCCACTTGAAACCGGGACATGCGATTTTTAGATTATTATAAACAGATTCCGAAAGAACTTGCTCCTGGCAAGTACCAGATATAAATTGGCGGGTAGGGACTGGTCCCACAAGGTCAAAAAGAGTCTAAGCAACCAAAAAATACTCAGCTTGCCCTGAAAAATCGTTTTGAGGACCTCTGACGCCGCTGGAAACTGGGACAAGTGATTTTTTTAATTATTTATACGGATTCCGAAAGAACTTGCTCCTGGCAAGTACCAGATAAAAATGGCCAGCAGGGGACTGGGCAAGCTGAGGTATTATTAGGTTGCCCCAGACCCTCCTTGACCTTGTTGGACCAGTCCTTGCCCGGCCAATTTTATATCTGGTACTTGCCAGGGCAAGTGTTGTCAAAATTCGTTTAGAAGAAATTTTAGAAAATTACTAGTGCCTGTTTCCCAGTGGCCTGAGAGGTCCTCAAAACGATTTTGCCCAGGGCAAGTTGGGGTATTTTTGAGTTGCCCAGACCCTCTTGACCTTGCAGGAGACAGTCTCTTGCCGGCCATTTATATCTTGGTACTGCCAGGGGCAAGTGTTGTCTAATTTCGTTAGAAGAAATTTTGAAATTACTAGTGCTGTTTCCGTGGCCTGAGAGGTCCTCAAAACGATTTTGCCAGGGCAAGTTGGGTATTTTTGAGTTGCCCAGACCCTCCTTGACCTTGCGAAGGACCAGTCCCTGCCCGGCCATTTTATATCTGGTACTAGACCAGGAGCAAGTTTTTTCCATATGAAAACGTGAACATCAAAAAGGACAGTGTTATTTATATACCAAAACACGCCACAGTTCCACTACAGCTGACTAACGACCAGAAAAGAATCTTACGGAAATGTGTGTACTGGGTATAGACTCTCTCTACGTCTGACCGTCGATATCGCGATAACAATCGCCCTGAATAAAGACCGGTAAAAGGAGGATGCAAGCTGTGCAGTCAGGATCGAAGTTATTATCATGATATTTTTTTTTATGATATCAAAAACGCGGGGAAAAATTGACCAATCACAAAAGAGTATAAATCATTGGAAAGAGAAATTAATATATATTACTTTCACTCAGCGTAACTAGGAAATCGATGCGCTGCTGAATTTATACAGAATTTTGTGACTGCTGTTTGACCAAAAATATCATTTTCACACAGAAAAACGACCAAAAATGACTAAAATTGGAGATTTTAAAGCTTCAAAACGCGAGGGTTAGGGGTAAAAAAAATATTCTTCCAATGGTTTATCTTGTTTTATATACATTAAACCCTCATAAAACCTGTGATAACTAAGTAAATGATCTTCTCGATTTTTTTATTCCAGTATATTCAACAAAACTCCGCTTTTCGGGCATTTCCTTCCAATGACAATCGGTGCGTGAAAATTGGTTTTTCCTAGAAAGAAGCCCCAACGTTTTCATATGGAATCCGTTTCAATAATATCTGAAAAAAAAATCATTGTCCCAGTTTCAAGTGCCTGAGAGGTTCTCAAAACGATTTTGCCTGAGCAAGCTGGGTATTTTTGGGTTGCCCAGAACCTCCATGACCTTGTGGGACCAGTCCTGCCCGCCATTTTATATCTGGTACTTGCCAGGAGCAAGTTCTTTCGGAATCCGTTTACAATAATCTGAAAAAAACACTTGTCCCAGTTTCAAGTGGCCTGAGAGGTTTTTCAAAACGATTTTGCCTGGCAAGCTGGGTACTTTTAGTTGCCCAGACCCTCCTTGACCTTGTTGGACCAGTCCTTGCCCGGCCAATTTACTATCTGGACTTGCCAGGGGCAAGTGTTTTCAAAATCGTTAGAAGCGATTTCAAAAATCACTAGGGCCTGTATCCAGTGGCCTGAGAGGTCCTCAAAACAATTTTGCCAGGCAAGCTGAGGTTTTTTTGGTTGCCAGACCGTCCTTAACCTTGTGGGACCAGTCCTCGCCAGGTCCATTTATATATCTGGTACTTGCCAGGGGCAAGTGTTGTCAAAATTAGTTAAAGCAATTTTATAAAAATTGCTAGTGCCTGTTCAAAGTTGGCCTAAGAGGTCCTCAAAACAATTTGCCAAGGGGAAGCTGGGTATTTTGGTTGCCAGACCCTCATGACCTGTGGGATCCCAGTCTCTGCCCGGCCATTTATATCTGGTACTTGCCAGGGGCAAGTGTTGTCAAAAATTCGTTAGAAGCAATTTTAAAAATTAATAGTGCCTGTTTCAAGTGGCCCTGAAAGGTCCTCAAAACGATTTTGCCAGGCAAGCTGGGTATTTTGTGTTGCTCAGACCCTCCATGACCTTAGTGGGCCAGTCCTTGCCCGGCCATTTTATATCTGGTACTTGCCAGGGCAAGTGTATGTCAAAATTCGTTAGAAGCAAATTTCAGAAATTAATAGATGCCTTTTCCAGTGGCCTGAAGAGGTCCTCAAAACGATTTGCCAGGGCAAAGCTGGATATTTTTGGTTGCCCAGACCCTCCATAAAACCTATGTGGGACCAGTCCCTTGCCGGCCATTTTTAATCTGGTACTTGCCAGGAGCAAGTTCTTTCGGAATCCGTTTTTATAATCTAAAAAAATACTTGTCCCAGTTTCGAGTGGCCTGAGAGGTCCTCAAAACGATTTTGCCAGGGCAAGTTGGGTATTTTTGGTTGCCCAGACCCTCCTTGACCTTGCGAGACCAAGTCCTTTGCCGGCCATTTTATATCTGGTACTTGCCGGGGCAAGTGTTGTCTAATTTCGTTTAGATAGCAATTTTTTAAAATTGCTAGTGCCGTTCCCAGTGGCCTAAGAGGTCTACAAAACAATTTGCAAGAGAAGCTGGGTATTTTTGGGTTGCCCAGACCCTCAATGACCTTGTGGACCAGTCTTTTGCCGGCCATTTTATATCTGGTACTGTGCCAGGAAGCAAGTTTCTTTTCGGAATCCGTTTATAATAATCTAAAAAATCCTTGTCCCAGTTTCGAGTGGCCCTGAGAGGTCCTCAAAACGATTTTGCCATACCCAACTTGCCCTGGCAAAATCGTTTTGAGGACCTCTCAGGCCACTGGAAACAGGCACTAGTAATTTCTAAAATTTCTTCTAACGAATTTTGACAACACTTGCCCCTGGCAAGTACCAGATATAAAATGGCCGGGCAAGGACTGGTCCAACAAGGTCAAGGAGGGTCTGGGCAACCTAATAATACCCAGCTTGCCCAGTCCCTGCCTGGCCATTTTATATCTGGTACTTGCCAGGAGCAAGTTCTTTCGGAATCCGTTTATAATAATTAAAAAAAATCACTTGTCCCAGTTTCCAGCGGCGTCAGAGGTCCTCAAAACGATTTTGTCAGGGCAAGCTGAGTATTTTTTGGTTGCTTAGACTCTTTTTGACCTTGTGGGACCAGTCCCTACCCGGCCAATTTATATCTGGTACTTGCCAGGAGCAAGTTCTTTCGGAATCTGTTTATAATAATCTAAAAAATCGCATGTCCCGGTTTCAAGTGGCCTGAGAGGTCCTCAAAATGATTTTGCCTGGGCAAGCTGGGCATTTTTCGGTTGCCCAGATCCTCCTTGACCTTGTGGGACTAGTCCCTGTCCGGCCATTTTATATTTGGTACTTGCCAGGGGGGAGTGTTGTCAAAAATCATTAGAAGCAATTTCAAAAATCACTTGGGCCTGTTTCCAGTGGCCTGAGAGGTCCTCAAAACGATTTTGCCAGGGCAAGCTGGGTATTTTGGGTTGCCCAGACCCTCGTTGACTTTGTGGGACCAGTCTTTGCCCGGCCATTTTATATCTGGTACTTGCCAGGAGCAAGTTCTTTCGGAATCCGTTTACAATTATCTGAATAAATCACTTGTCCAAGTTTCGAGTGGGCTGAGAGGTTCTTAGAACGATAAGTCCGGGGCAAGTTGCGTATCCCTTGGTTGCCCAAACCTCGAGGGACAAGTCCCTGCCAGGCCATTTTTATATCTGGTACCGCCAGAGGGATAAATTATTGAAAACCTTGAACAAGTTTGTGTTTTATTTCTAATTTAGGGTGTTTCAAGGTCATAGCCCCACTTGCCCGGGTCATGACCAACATTTTTTGAACGGCCCGTGTCCCACTCGTCCTTGAGGCACCTTTTGCTCTTTGAAAAAAGTCATTTTGGATAAGTAACCATAGGCCTACTGTGTGTTATTTTTTCTTAAGTGAGTTTCAAGGTCATTAGCCCCACTTGCCCGAGTCGAGACATATTTTTTTTTTACTTGCCCGTGACCAACTTGGCCTTGGGGCACGTTTTGTTTATTTGGAAAAGGTGGTTGTAAAATTTGAATTAGTGCATGTTTTATTTCATATTTCTTGGTTTTCAAGGTCATTAGCCCCACTTGCCCGAGTCGAAACATATTTTTTTGATTTACCCGTGATCTAGTCGTCCTTGTGGTACCTTTTGTTTTTTGAAAACGAGCTGTTAAATTTTTTTGAATAAGTAACTGAATAAGTAACCAACTTCACACTTTGAATAAGTAACCGGGAATAAGTAACCAACTTCACACCGGTCATTAACAACATGGATTTTACTTATTTCACGTTTTCATTTTCAAAGCTATTGGATTTGTATTTTCACGTGCAAAGATAGGGTTTTAGGTCGCATTTGATGGTATTTTTTAACAAATTCTTGATTTTGTCCAATAATCACTGATTTAATGTTTAAACGTGCAAATATGATGTTTTTGAAGTTGCATTTGTCGGTTTTTGAACGTGAACACATGAAATTATTGATCATTGGACAAAATCAAGAAATTTTCACAAAACCATCAAATGCGTCTTCCAAACTACCTAAAACTTCATATTTGCAAGTTTAAACATGAAATCAGAAATCATTGGACAAATTCAACAAGTTTTTTAAAATCCCAACAAATGCAGAGCCCAAAACTACCCAAAACATCATATTTGCACGTTTAAACATGAAATCAGAGATCATTGGATAAAATCAAATTCTTTTTGTAAAATAAAGTCAAATGCGACTTGCAAACTGCCTAAAATTCGGTAACCATATATCGGTAACCATATATCGGTAACCATATATCGTTAACAATATATCGGTAACCATATATTGGTAACCATATATATCGGTAACCATATATCGACAAGTTTTTCTTTAAAAAAGTCAAATGGGACTTGTAAACATGCTAAAACCTCATATTTATATTTTGATACGTAAAAAATGAATCAACTGAATCATATTGACATTATATGTTTAACAAGTTTTCATATTTAAAAATAGTCAAATAGGGACTTGTAAACATGTCTAAACACATCATATATTGTTGACGAAAAAAAAATGATATCAGTGATCATATTTGAACAAATAATTACAATCAAGTTTTCATTTTAAAAAAAGTTGCAAGACTGGGACCTTAGTATACACGCTTACAAACCTCCTAATATTGCACGTAAACTAAATTGGTTAACACATATTTTCTTTTAAGTCCAAATAGGGTACTTGTAAACATGACTAAAACACCTCCAATATTTGTACAGTAAAACATGAAATCCAGGTAATCATTATGACATTATCAATCAAGTTTATATATAAAATAAAGTCAGATAGGGACTTAGTAAAACCATAGACCTAAACCATCAAATATTTTGTACTAAAAAACATGAAATAAGTTCAAATCATATGACATATATCATAAATCTAAGTTTTCAATTAAAATAAATATGTCAATGGACTTGCTAAAACATGCAAAGATACCTAATATTTTATCGCAAGCTTTTGTCAAAAAGCGTGTTGATGATGAGGATTTGAGCCTTATTAGCTACAGTTTATCGGTATGTATGATAGGGTCAACTGTTTTTTAAATTAATTTTACATACACGGTCTCTAATATGGAGCAAAGCGACGAAAAAGGTTTTTAGATAGCAATCTACATACGCGCATTACATTGCGCAAACATGGGCACAAAAACGGCACGAAATCGAACAGTACTTGACAAAGAACGAATCGAGACGAACAAATTTTTTTAAAATAGTCAAATGGGGACTGTGTGAAACATAGTTAAGAACCTAGCATATGCTTTGGCACGTAAAAAACAAGAATTGAAGTGATCATTTGACAATAATCAAATCCATTTTCATTTTTAAAAAAGTAAATGGGACTGTGTAGAACATCTAGTAACATCATGTTTGTACTAAAACATGAATAAAGTAGTCATTATGACAATAATCAAATCAAGTTTTTACAATTAATAAAGTAGTCAAAATGGATTGCATATTCAGACAGCTAAAACCATCATTATTTGTACGTAAAACAATGAATCAGTGATACATTTGCATAATCTACAATTTTTCATATTAAAAAAGGTACAAATGGAATTGACAGACACATAGCTAAAATAAACCTCATAATTTTGAACGTTAAAAACAAACATGAAATCAGTGATCATATTGAACATAATAATCAAGGTTCTTTTTAAAAACAGTCAAATGGGACTTGGTTATACTATAAGCTAACCAACTCAATATTTTACGTAAAAACATGAGAATCATTAACATATATCATTATATAAGCAAGTTTTATTTTAAAAAAAAGTCAAATGGGAACTTGCTCAAAGCTTTAAACCGTCATAATTGTATCAGTAAAAACATGAAAATCAGTGATCAATTGACATAATAAATCAAGTTTTCATTTAAATAAAAATAAAAGATCAAATCGGGACTTGCAGTACAGCTTAAAACCTCATATTTGTGACGTAAAACATTAAGAAGATCAGTTGATCCATATATTGCACATAAAAATTCAACAATTTTCATTTAAAAAGGTCAAATGGGGACTTTGGCATCAGGCTTTATTAACCCTCCATCATGTTCTGTAAGCGTAAAAACATGAAAATCAGTGATCATTTGACATAATATACACAAGTAATTCATTTGTAAAAAGTAAATCAAATGGACTCTGCATAAGCTTATAAACCACCTCATAAGTGTACAGTACAAATCATGAAAATCAGAATGATCATTTGATACAGCTGATCCATTTGGACATCAATTCACAAGATTTTCATTTTAAAAAAGTCAAATGGGACTTAGCATACAAGCTTAAAACCTCATATTTGTACGTAAAACATGAATCAGTGAATCATTGACCATAATACAACAAGGTTTCATTTTAAAAAGTCAAAATGGAACATTGTATAGCCATGCTAAAACCTCATAAATTGAACGTAAAAACAGAAGTCAGATGATATTTGATCATATATCACAAGTTTTCATTTTTAAAAAGTCACATGGTAACTTGGCATACAGCTTAAAAACCTCATATTGTTGAACAGTAAAAACAGAAATCATGATGAATCAATTTGACCATAATAAGCCATCGATCAAGTTTTATACAATTTAAAAATAAGTCAAATGGGACTTGCATACACAGCTTAAAATCCCATATTGTACGTAAAATAGAATTCAGTGATCATTAGACATAATCAACAAAGTTTCATTTTTTAAAAAGTCAAATGGGTACTTGTAATACCTATGCTGAAAACCTCATATTTGTACGTAAAACTAAGATCTTTATCTATGAACATTATATAACAAATTTTTATTTAAAAAGATGTCAAATGGGACTTTGATAAGCAGTGCTTAAACTCCCATATTTTGCACGTAAAAACATAAATTCGGATAACCATATATGGTAACTATATAACCATATATCGTAACCATATATCGTAACACAAATATAGGTAACGGAGCATATATTAATCGATATAAAACCAAACGGATTAAGTTTCTTTTAAAAAAAAAGCAAATGGGTACTTGTAAACAGTGCTAAAAAGCCTCAATATTTGTAAGTAAAAACAGAAATCAGGAATCATCATATGGACATAATCAATCAAGTTTCTATTTTTAAAAAAAGTCAAACTGGACTTCGTATGATCCAGCTAAAACCTCCTAGATTTGCACGTGAAAACATAAATTCGAGGTTAAACCATAGATGACATATATGATGCAAACTTTTTCTTTAAAAAGTCAAGATAGGGACTTGTGAATATGCTAAAATCCTCTTATTTGTAAATAAAACATGAAATCAGTATCATTGACATTCCATCAAGCAAGTTTTCATTAAATAAATAAAGATCAATGGGACTTGTAAACAATGCTAAAGTACCTAATATTTTGATGCGACGCTATTGGTACAATAAGTCGTGTTGATGAGGTTTGAAGCATTATTAGCTAACAGTTTCGAGTATGATTGATTGCTGGGGCTCCAACTGTTTATTGATAAATTATTTACGATACCGAAGTCTGTAATTATGCTGGACAAAGCAGCGAGGTTTTTGATAATCCACGCGCATACTAACATTGCGACAAACTGGCAGTACGAAAAACGCAAAACGAATCGATGTACCAGTCATTACTATGTGACAAGAAAGAAAAACGAAATTCGAGGACAAATTTTTATTAAAAAGATCAATGGACCTCTTGTTAAACATGTTTAAAATATATACCGAGTAAGGACGATATTTGCACGTAAAATACAATTAGAACACAGCTAATCATATGAACAGTTCAGATTATAAAAGAAGATATTTCCTCATCCTTTTAAAAAAAGTCAAATGGGACTACTTGCATACAGCTTAAGAAAATTTCATATTGTTGTACAGATAAAGAAACAATGAATCAGATGAATCATTTGGACAATAATCAAGACAGAAGTTTTTCAATTTTTAAAAAAGGTCATGGAAGCTTGCATACAGCTTAAAAATCCTATTACCTTTGTATCGTAAAACATGAAAACTCAGTGGAATCATTTGACATAATCACAAAATAGAATACCAACGTTTTTCATTTTTTAAAAAAGTCAAATGGGACCTTGTAAGACGAGCAGCCTAAAAACTCCATGAAATCATTGTAGATCATCCATGACCATTATTATACCAAAACACAGTTTGTTCTCTATTCTCTTTAAAAAGATCAATGGGTATTGTATGTACAGCTTAAACCTCTATCTATTTGGCAGACGTAAATACATAAATTCGGTAACGCATATTTCGGTAAACCATATATCGGTAACCAATAATATCGTTAACAATATATCGGTAACTGCTATAATCGGTAACCTTGCCATATATCTGGTAACCGCATACATATATCGGACCTGCATATAATCAGAACAAGTCTTTTCTACTTTGAAAAAGTCAAATGGGACTCCGTTAAAACTATGGCTTAAACGAATACCATCATATTTGTAACGTAAACAAACACAGTGAAATTCTAGTGGTTCATTTGAGAACATAATCGTAGACATAAAGAGTATACCAGTTTTCATATTAAAAAAGTCAATGGGAATTCCTGCATATACAGCTTAAAAACTCTTCATAAATTTGTAAAACGTAAAAACATTCGATAATCAGTGACTCATCTCCTGTTTGACATAAGTCAACGAAATTCTTCAAATTTTAAAAAAAGTCAATGGGACATAATGCAGACTGGCTAAACTCATATTTGATCGATAAACGAGTAGAATTCGTTGAATCTATTTTGACCATAATCAAATTACCAAAGGTTTCATTTTTTAAAGAAAAGCAATGGACTTGTATACATGCTAAAACCTCCAATGTATGTAAGAGTATGCTAAAAACAATTGAAATACATTGTACTCAATATAATGACATATTATAATCTAACACAGGTTTTATTATTTAAAAAAGGTTCAACCCTTGGGCTGTGCTAGATACAAGCTTAAACATCTCATTATTTGTACGTAAACAAACATGAAATCAGTGATCATTTGTAAAATAACTTCACGGATCTATTGTTGCCCGCCTTATGACTTACTTGATAGTAATGTCAACTTGCAACGCCTACAACCTTCTAGTGTATATTTAATACTACTTTCTGTTATTGTGCTTTATGTTGTTTGTCGCATTTTAAGAATGAGGACTGCATTCCTGGCTTAGGTATGGCTACATATATGCAGAAACCTGGTATATCTAAACGTATTTAAACTGCAGACAACCTAAAGTTTTAAGTTCATCGTTATAATAAAAACAGGTTAAATGGGACTGCAATACCAGCTTAAAAAACCCTCATAATTGTTAAAAACTTAAAAAACATGAAAATGCATGTGATTCAATTTTGACATAATACAACTCAAGTTTTTCATTTAATAAAAAAAAAATAAATAACCATACCGGTTCAAATGGTGACTTGACATAACAGAGCTTAAAAACCTCTAATTTTGTACGTAAAAACACGAACTGAATCCAGTGGATAATCCGCTGAACATAGACCTCAATATTTATCACAGTTTGCATTCTTCAAAACAAAGAGATACAAATGGGAAACTACTGACACAATCAAACAGGCTAATAACCTCATATTTGTTATACTAAAAACATGAAATCAGTGAATCAGTTGACATAATGCAATCAAGTTTTCCATTTGTAAAAAAAGTATCAAATGGGTTAACTTGCATACAGCTTAAACCTCATATTGTAACGTACAAATACATAAAGTTCAGTGATCATATTTTCGATCAGTGATACGTTTGACAATAATCAATGATAGAGTTCCATTTTTAAAAAAGTCAAAATAGGAGACTTGCTATAAGCAGCTTAAAACTCATATTTGTTACGCTAAAAAACAATGAAATCAGTGATCATTTGTCATAATCCACAAGGGTCTTCCAATTGTTTGTAAAAACAAAAAAAAAAAGTCATATGGGACTTTGTATACATGCTTAAACTAATAATCTGGTAGCGATCAAAACAACCATGAAATCAGCTGATCATCCTTTGACCATAATCCAATCAACATAAGTTATCCATTTTTAAAAAGATCAAATGGGACTCTATTGCATATCAGCTTAAAAAGAACACTCATAATTTTGTACGTTAAATCAAACAATGATAAATCAGTGATCTATGTGACGATACTATCAAAATCGTTTAATAAGGAGTTTTTCCCATTTTCACATTTTTTACTTTCCTCATGTTGAAAATAGTTCAAAAAATGGACTTTGTATACAGATTAAAACCTGATTCAGATATTTGTACGTAAAAAAAAATGAAGATCAGTGATCACATATTGTCACCATAATACAACATACTCTAGAGGTATTTCTATTTTTTTAAAAAGTATCAAAGTGGAGGACTTATGTGATAGAGCATGGCTTTAACCTGTTTTATTTCATATATTTGTAATCTGTATAAAAACATGAAATCTCATTAAAATCTGATTTTTTTATTTGATCATTATAATAGTAGAACAAGGTCTTTTATTTTTTTTAGAAAAGGCAATGGGACTTAGGTATACAGTCTTAAAGACCCTCGATAAATTTTGACGTAAAATATCGATAATTCCGGTAACCATAATAATTATTTTCGGTAAACCCATATTCGGTAACAGCTTATATCGTTTAACAATATTCGGTACTCATATGATGGTACGAGGTTTAACCAATTTGAGGATATTCAGCAATTGTTAAGTTTTTTTAAGTAAAGTCAAATGGTGTTGTTACTTGCTGAAAACCTATATTTGTAGTAATAAACATGAAATCAGGATCATATTGGATCATAATCAACAGTAAGTTTTCATTTTAAAAAAAGCAAAGGGACTGTGTACGTATCAGTCTTAAACGCCTCCTAATTTGGCACGAAAAACCAATATAATTCGGTAACACATAAGGACAAATATTCGTGACCAACTTTTTCTTATTAAAAAGTCAATGGGACTATGTGAAATATGCTAAAACCTTCCAATTATTTGTAATAGCATAAAAATTAAACCATGAAATCAGTAATCATATGACTTTACGTACACATTGGTAAATTTTTTCATCAAAAAAGTCAAATAGGGACTTATGTAAAAATGCTAGAGGTTTTGTTACCTAATATTTGATTGGCGCGCTTTTTGTCAAAAAGCGTGTTTTTGATTAGTGAGGTTTGAGCATTTTAGAACTAACAAGTTTCGAGTAATGTTGACTTCGGGTATATACTGTTTTTTAAATGTTAATTTTACATCAACATATACGGTCTTAAATGGAACAAGCGGCGAAATAGTGTTTTTTGAATAACCCTCGCATAACATTGTGCGCAAACTGGCAACAAAAACTGTCAACGAGACGAACAGATTACTTGACAAAGAGAACGAATATCAGATACTTATAAGTATTTTTATAAAAAACGCCTAGTCAGTGAATGGGATACTTGATTAACACCGTATGTTAAGAGTAACCGGGCAAATTTTGCACCGTAAACAGAAGTGAACCACTGAATAGCGTATTTTAAATAGCATAAAGTTTGACATTAATACTTAACCGTTTTGGTGGCTTTATTCTTTTTTCCCGAAGAATGGAATTGTTGTTTTCATTTAAAAACAGTGTCAAATGGGAATCATTGCATACAGCTTTAAAACTACATCACATATCTTCGTAGTACGTAAAAAATTCAATGAAATCAGTGAATCATGATAAAATTGACTCTAATCAATCAAGTTGTCATTTTTAAAAAAGGTCGAAATGGAAGCGTTGGGCATACTAGAGCTTAAAACCTCATATTTGTACGTAAAAACATGAAATCAGTGATCATTTGACATAATCAACAAGCGTTTTTCTTATTTTAAAAGTCAAAGTGGGACTTTGACATGCTATGACTCATATTTACTGTAAAAACATTGAAATCATTAATCATATGACATTATAAACCAAGTTTTTAATTTAAAAAGTCAAATGGGACTGTATACAGCTTAAAACCTCATATTTTGCACGTAAAAACATAAATTCGGTAACCATATATCGGTAACTATAGTACCATATACGATAACTAATATATCGGTAACCATATATGTACATATCGGTAACACTATATATATATCGGTACCATATATCGACAAGTTTTTCTTTTAAAAAAGTCAAATGGGACTTGTAAAACATGCTAAAACCTCATATTTGTACGTAAAAACATGAAATCAGTGATCATTGACATAATCAACATCAGTTTTCCATTTTTAAAAAAGTCAAATGGGACTTGTATACAGCTTAAAACCTCCTAATTTGCACGTAAAAACATAAATTCTCGGTTACCATATGACAATATGACAACTTTTTCTTTTAAAAAATCAAATGGGACTTGTGAATCATGCTAAAACCTCATTATTTGTACATAAAAACATGAAATCAGTAATCATATGACATTATCAAACAAGTTTCATTAAATAAAGTCAAATGGGACTTAACATGCTAAGACCTAATATTTGATTGCGCGCTTTTTGTCACAAAGCGTGTTGTGAGGTTTGAGCATTATTAGCTAACAGTTTCGAGTATGTTGATTGGGTCAAACTGTTTATTTAAATTAATTTACATACACGGTCTTAATATGGAAGCAAGCGCGAAAAGTTTTTGATAACACCCAACTGCGCATATAACATTGCGCAAACTGGCAACAAAAACGCAAACGAATCGAAACAGATTCTTGACAAAAAGAAACGAATTCGAACAAATTTTTAATAAGTAAAATGGGATATGTAAACATGTTAAAAAGCATATATTGACGTAAAAACATGAAATCATAATCATAGACATATAATCATGTTAAGAAAGTTTTCTTAAAAAAAGTCAAAGGACTTGCTAACATTAAAATTCATATTGTGTAACGTAAAAACATGAAATCAGTGATCATTGACATTAATCAAGTTTCATTTTAAAAAAAGTCAAATGGACTTGCATACAGCTTAAAACCTCATATTGTAGGAAATAACGTAAAAAACATCGATGAATTCAGTGGATACATTGACATAATCACGACATTGAGTCTTATTGTAAAAAATGTCTAATGATGTGACTTGCATATATCAGCTTAAAACTCATATTTGTATCGTTAGAAGAGAAACGATGAAATCAGTATCATTTGAACATAATAACAATCATTAAAATCAAGCGACATGCCTAAAACATGAAACTTAACACTATGATTATAACAAGTTTATAAAAAGTCAATAGGGACTTGTATACAGCTTAAACATATTTCACGAGAAACTCGTCATAATATCGGTACCAATATCGTAAATCGATCGTAAAAATAATTACATCGGTAAATATATCACTATAATCGTAACATATATGACAAGTTTTTTATTTTAAAAAAGTCAAATTGGGACTTGTAAACATGCTAAAACTCTAATTTGTAAACGTAAAAACATGAATCAGTGATCAATTTACATAATCAAATACACAGTTTTCATCTTTTTAAAATAAGTCAAATGGGAACAGTTATCATTTTCGTAAACATAAACAGCTGATCACTTAATATCACTGTCAAATTAGTTCATTTAAATAATTAATGGATTCACTTGCTATACTCATATTTTGTCATCGAAATTTACATGAAACATACAGACATATCAACGAAGGTTTTCATTTTTAAAAGGTCAAATGGCTTGTACCATGCCATAAAACGCTTAACATATTTGCATGATTCATATGTAAACAACATGAATTCAGTGATCATTTGACATCATAAAATTCTAAGTTTTATTTTAAAAAGTTCCAATAGGAACTGTCAACCACGGCTTAAAAACCTTCATATTTGTACGGTAGTAAACATTAATCATGATCATGACAATCACAAGTTTGTCCATTTAAAAGTAATGGTATTGATAAGTAGATCATAATCTTCGAAAACACTGCATATCAGTTCACTACAAGACATACAAGTTTTATTTAAGATTCAAATGGATTACTAAGCTTAAACCCCATAAGTACGTAAACTGTAAATCAGTTGGACATTTAGCATATCACAAGTTTCATTAAAGATAACCATGTCATGAGCTGCTACGATTTACCTATATTTTGTACTAATAACATGAAATCAGTGGATCATTTGACATATATATTTCAAGGCGTACAGGAAGTTTTCATTAAAAAGTCAATTATGGGACTCTCGCTATTGACTAGCTTTAAAACCTCGTCAATTATGTACGTACAAATCATGAAATCCAGTATATTTGACATATCATTTTACTATATCACATAGTTTTTCTATTTTATTTTAAAAAGTCAAAATGGGACTTGCATACGCTTAAAACCCCATATTTGCTACGTAAAAACAATGAAATCAGTGATCATTTAACATAATCAAACAAGGTTTCATTTTTAAAAAATCAATGGGACTTGGTAATATACATGCTAATAACCCCTTCATCAATATTTAGTAACGTAAACGAAATCATGATATGACATATTAAGTTTCTGTTTTAAAGTCTAAAATGGGTACATAAGTTTAACCTCATTTGTCCGGTTAAACATTGAATCTATTCATTGCATAAATCATGGAGTTTTATAATTTAAAAAAGTCAATAAATTGGGCTTGTCTTATTGTACAGCCTTTTAAACCTTCATATTTATGACGTAAAAATGTAATCCGATA
Source organism: Paracentrotus lividus (assembly GCA_940671915.1). Classification (NCBI taxonomy): domain Eukaryota; kingdom Metazoa; phylum Echinodermata; class Echinoidea; order Camarodonta; family Echinidae; genus Paracentrotus; species Paracentrotus lividus. Next base: position 1,076 of record CALNVZ010002213.1, on the reverse strand, counting down.
CCATAGTATCATCGGATACATCGTAACAATAATATATCAGGTGTGTCATATCTAATTTAAATCAATCTGTCTAACTATGGTTACCAAACCCATATTACGGTAACATAAATAGATTATAGCTTATAACAAGTTTTTCTAAGTTTTAAATAGGTCATAATTTGATGTAATAATCAAGCTTAAAATCCTCATATTTTGCCACGTAAAACATAAATTCGTAACCATATCGTATAACCATATTCGGTAACCATATTATACGTAACAATATATCGGTAACCATATAATAGTCGGTAACCAATATATCGACAATTTTCCTTTAAAAAAGTCAAATGGGACTTTGTAAACATGCTAAACCTCATATTTGTACGTAAAAAACTGAAATCATGTGATCATTTGACTATAATCAAAACAAAGTTTCCAATTTTAAAAAAAGTCAAATGCGACTTGTTATACAGCTTAAATAAACCCTCCTATATTGCACGTAAAAACATAAATTCGGTAACCATATGACAATTTGACAGACTTTTTCCTTTTAAAAAGTCAAAAATGGGACTTTTGCTGAATATTGCTAAAACCTCAAATTATTTGTAACAATAAAACATTGAAATCAGTAATCATATGACATTATCAAACAAGTTTTTTCATTAAATAAAATCAAATGGGACTTGTAAACAATGCTTAAGCCATAACTATTATGCCGCGCATTTTTGTCACAAAAGCGTGGTTGATGAGTTGAGCATTATTACTAACCAGTTTCCGAGTAATGTATGGGTCACTGTTTTTATTTAATTAATTTAATACCGTACGGTCCTTCAATATGAAGCCAAAGCGCCGAAACCAAGTTTTTGATAACCACGCGCATTAACATTGCGGCAAACTGTAAATGGCAACAAAAACTGCAACGAATTCGACACAGATTACTGACAAAAGAAACGAATATTGAACAAATTTTTATATAAAAAGTCAAATGGGAACTTGTAAACATGTAATACCGCATATTTGCACGTAACAAACAATGAAGATCATAATCATATGACATTATAAAGGAGTTTTCATTTAAAAAAGTCAAATGGGACTTC
>CALNVZ010002212.1:84933-105083 GCA_940671915.1 Paracentrotus lividus | reverse complement strand
TTGTTGTCAAGTGATAATTTTTTGTTTGTTTTAGGAGAATAAATTATTTCAGACTGAAGATCAAAGGCAATGTGTAGTTTGGAATTGTGCAAGTATTGTGAATGTTGAAAAGGTTATAATGTGAGCCTGGTCAGTTAAGAGTGAGTACTGAGGTGAAAATTTAATATTAAGATTTAGGGGATGAAAGTATTTTCAGGATTTAGACTAACATCTCAAGTTGTTAAAATATTATTTTCAGAGACATGCAATGTTGAGAAGCCCTTGAAATATATTTTATTTTTCTACGGGGGTGCCTAAAAATAATGTCACGGACGGACATTTTTTCAGAAAAAGTAAAATAAGTCTCAGTTCAATTCTACACTACTTTTTAACTTTTTCTTTACTGATACAGAGAGGTTGAAAGTATTTCTAAACAAAACAGGAAAACAATAGAAATTATAAACTGGGAAAATAATACTGTGCGATAAATTTAAACATTTTGACCCAAAAAATGTCCGTCCGTGACATAAAAACAGAACAAAAGTACTTTTCCCCTTTGTTATTGCTTGTTTGAAATTAAAATCATGCAAAGCTATCTCCCCATTATAAGACCTTTCCTATGTATGAATTATACTTTTATCCAATTGTGATGCATTTATTTCATATGAATTTGAAATTTTGTCCGTCCGTGACATTTTTTGTCACGGACGGACAATCAGTACTTAAATGCAATATGCTGCACTGGTTTTGGGTGAAATTAATTATTTTCAATTACTCCAGGTAATTATCTTGAATTAAACCCTTAATTTAATTCAAATTAGATAGCATGAGATCACAATCATGTACATACCCCCCCCCCCCACACATGCACTCCAAAATTCTCTATAATAACACACAAATACATGTACATGTATGTAGGCGCCAAATCCAGGATTTCACGATTTAAAAAAAAAGATTTTAGATATTGGACACCCCAAAGTTTTGCATGATACGCCAGTCAAGCAAAAATGTACACTAAAAATGTTCATATCACTGCTCTTGGGGAGGGGGTGGGGTGGCAGATTAAAAAAAAGAAAGACCTTCGGCCGTCCAATATATCATCCTTATTTAAAAAAGAAAATTATTGGTTAGGGCTATGCAATTTTTTTTTTTTGGGGGGGGGGTGAGGTGGGCCCACCAGGACACCCTTGATCCACGTTTGACTTGCAAACCTTCATTCTGATTATTTGTTGAAATTGTATTACAGTGGATTACAGGACAAGCAAAAACGTACAATAAATTATTTTCAGGGCACATCAGTGAAAATTAATCCTGGGATGGGGGGGGGGTAGGTGTGAAAAAATGACCTTCGTTCCCAAATGTGTCATCCTTATTTAAATAACAGTCACTGGGTAGCGGAGGGTTTTCATTTAATTTCATTGTTTTTTTTGTTTTTTTTTTGGGGGGGGAGGGAGGGTCGGGGAGGGGGAGGACCCCCTGGATCCACGTTTAAAAAACCCTCATGCTGATTGGTTGTTGAATTGTATTACCGTGGAATTTTATTATTCTTTGACGGAAAAGTTGATTTCTGCAACAGTTTCCCCGATGATGTCTGTCCGTGACAACCAAATGTCCGTCCGTGACAAAATGTTTTTAGCCGTCAATCAAAAACTGGAGCTTTTATTATTCATGGTTTATTTCAAATTGTATCTTGCAGCCGTTGGCTGGATTGCACACAATTTACATTTATAAAAAAGATACAAACAAGGTAAGATACATATCAACGTAAGTATGATAACTTTACAAACCATAACAATATACTCATATAAAAATGTTGATACAAGTGAGAAGAAGAATAAAATTCCATGGAGAGAATGAAAATAATTTAATATCGATTAGTCAGATGCGTCAGATGCGGTACTTTGATTGCAAGGATTGTGGTTTTCAGATATGCAACAATGATATTTAGCAGAAATATATTTGATTAAATTAAATGAATTAGCAAAAAGGTAAATACTAGTGCACAAAATGCTTTACATACTGGGTCAAGAATGTGCAATATCAAATTAACAAAATCTTATAGTTGAGCTATGTTGGATATATTTTTAACCAAATTTGTCAATGTAATGTATGGGCGCGGCTAATAACATTTTTAAGAATTGTTTTATAATATCATGTCTAGTAGAAAGATATATGGATATCGTTTGTGTTAAATATCCAACCATAGTCTATCAGAATATAGAACAAATATGCACAACAAAATTAATAGTAAAAAAACATGGATATAAAAATTTAAATAACAAGATATTAATCAGTACTTATCCGGATTTCCTAGTCACAAATGGATACAGTTAATAGCTGTGTAGAGAATATGTATCAACACAGTTAAAAAGGGTGAGTATATAATCTTTTAATACTTATGTACATTTTAGTTTCAGTGTTTAATGATTAAAGAATTAAAATATACAACGCATTCTTTTAGTAATTGTGTACATGTATATCAAAATTAATAGTTGAAAACTGACTTAGATATAACGTTATTATCAATGTGTAAAGGGATATATACTTATAATTGCTATGATCATTATTGCACAATCATAATAATGTTTGCATTGCGAGTACTGCGGTACATTGGAAATATCAAGTTTTTATATTTTTTTTTAATTTCAAAGTTTCGTTCAATAAGCCTTATCAAATAAGGAAGGGCGCTGTTTTTGTAGCGCTCTGTTTACAGAAGATTTCAGTGTAAGTTGGGCATTTCGGAGCGATCGGCATGGCAGCCGAGTGGCAGCCGAGCGCATAGGGGGAAGCAAGTCGAAGTGACGACGTCTCGTCAATCCTTTAGCTAGGTCTAGTGTCAACTTTTGCCTTAGTTAGCCTGAAGACTTGATATTCCCAACAGTTCCAGTGCTTGCTGGTAGCTATTGTATTGCTGACCAGACACAAGGCGGCACACTCTTTTTTGGATTCTCTCATTTGTTATTTTTGGTTTGCTGTCAGCCCGGGATGCCAAACTGGGCACAGTATTCGACAACAGGGCGTACATAGAACAATAAACAGTTATCAGATCAGTTGCAGGAGTTTAAACCCTTTCAGAATCCTAAGCATGTGCAGCCTTCTGTTTGCTCGCTTGACCATTTCATTTACTTGACTTGACCACTTTAGGTCATTTTGAACAAGTACTCCTAGTAGTTTCACAACTGTTACTTCACTCAGTTCATATTCCCCGATGCGTATCTTAGGAGTGATAACCTCGGACGCATAGAAGTTCATGTTCATTCTACACATTTTTGGGGTTTAGTTTAATATTATTTTGGTTTGTCACGTTCAGTTTATTATACACTTGTTCTGGATCGTGGAGGGTTTGTTCACTTTCCTACACTCTAACAATGAAAGATCATCAACGTACTTCCAATTGGGGTGTTCACAGTCCTGACATGCATCATTTTATCATAGACAAGAAAATCATTGGGCCAAGGCGGGTCCCTTGAGGAGCCCCGGCCGACACCTTTGTCCACGAAGAGTAGGCTGACATATACCCCACACCTGCCGCGCGATCAGAAAGAAAGCTTCCAAATCCAAGCAACGATAGATGGTGAAGCGTTCATCTTTAGCAAGTTGATAATCGCAAGGCGATGTTCTATCCTGTCGAATGCTTTACTAAAGTCAGTAGCTATTAACGTTGACACGGTCTTTGGTTTGTCTCGCGTTACTGTAGATAGCGTTCAGAAGATCAATAGGTAGTGAGGGCTCGAACAACCTTTTCTATACCAAACTGTGATTCGAGATACTGCTGTTGATGTCAGTGAGTAGCCAGCGGGCTATAAACTTTTCGATTATTTTCGAGAAATGATCAGTTAGGGATACGGGTCGTAATCATCAATAGTTGGTTTAGGGTTTTTTGGTATGGGGACGATGACTGCCCTTTTCCAGCGACTCGGTACTGTGGTCTGGTTGAAGGAGGCATTGAGATGTGATTGAGCGGGGACACAATTCGTATGAGCGACTCCCAGATGATCTTACACGGGATGCCATCCGGGCGGGAGCCTTTCGGCGATTAATTTTACGGAGTTCATGAAACACTTCCCAGGGTTGGACAGTTGGAAGAGGTTTAGGGGCAGGTAAAAACGATGGTAGTAGTGTCGTGTCCAGTCGCTTTATATCCTTAGCAACATTCAGAAAAGTCTCATTGATTTTATTTGCTATCCCAGTGAAGTCCAGCTGGTTTATCCCATCTGCCTTTATCGTAGTTGCCTTTGTCCCAGCTGGAGAGATCATCGATTTGATATTTCTATACCACTGCGAGGGATTAGTCTTCTCATCTTCTGTACCCGTTCGGCATAGAAAGAACGTTTGGCTCTGTCGATAGATCTCGCTATTTTATTCCTAAGCTGGTGCCAACAAGCCGTTTTATTTGCTGCAAACGCTTTTTGACGTTTCCTGATCAGAGATTTAATTCTCGGCGTGATCCACGGTTTGTCATTTTCATGCATCTTGACCTTTCGCGTCGGAAAGTATGTGTCAATCAAGGGAAGCAGAGTCGAGTAAAACAATTCACATTTAAGATTGACATCGTCAGCTTCATAAACATTTGACCAATCACAGTCAACAATCTTTTGACCGAACTGGCGTAACGCACTGTCTGGCGTTGGTCTCGTTGTTTTCGTTTTTGTTTATTGATTTTCCTCACGTATTCAGCAGGTGACATAACACGGAAGATTGATCACTAGCTCCTAACGGCGGAAGAATCGAAGGGGTCAAGTAGAAGTTTCCAAAATTGGTAACAATTTTATCCAGGGTTTGCTGACCCCTGGTGGGTTTGTCGACAACTTGGATGAAGCCACGGTTTGAGGTCAACGGAGTGACATCCAAATCATTGAGGTCACCCATGAAGACGAATCCAGCATTTGGATGTTTTGATGCAATCACATCCATTGTAGTGAGAAGGTGATCGATTAAGTCACTGGCAGTAGAAGCACGGGAGGGTGATAAATCGCAGCTACGACTATGAACGAGATGGAACGAGGAAGTCGTTTCGGAAGAATTCTCACCCACACCACTTCAAGATCAACGGGTACCACAACGCTTGTTATGAGATCTGGATTCAAAAGATGGTGGGCGTAAATGGTTACTCCACCCTTTTGCGTTGGACTCTCGACTTCACAAAAAACATCGTAGTTCGGTATTGAAAGTAGTCAGTCGGCAGATCTGAACGAAACCAAGTTTCGGTGACGGCGATAACGTCGACATCGTTATTTCCAACGTACGTTGAGAACTCGTCGAATTTGTTATTGAGAAAACGTGTATTCATCAATAAAAATGAAGGAAAATCAAAAGAGTGTAAGCCATGGTTGACAGAAACAGGAATAGGAACCAAGTTAGACGTATCTCGGTGACGTATATCCGATGACGAAGAACTTATTTGCAAAGGTACTCGGTTCCCTATGATAGTAGAGATCGTTCTCCGAAGGTGTTTACCTCACGCCTTCCTCTATGTTTACGTTTATTTTGACGTTCACGATCAATTCCCAGACAATGAATGGTATCTATAGTAACGTTAGTCAAGGCTTTCTCGTTCGGTTACGTAACGCTAACAAAGAGTTCTGCAAATACGTCAAGCGTTCTCTTTGTATTCTTCCGATGGCGGGATTTACGAAATTTGGATCCATTTTATATGTCAAATTGGTCCGCTGACGCGATATCTCCGTCGTGAGTCTCGGCGTGATTCACAGCCATGGTCCGTAGGGCAGTAAGCAATACTATGGTGAAATCCAAGATAACAACATCATGTTTATTCAGAAAATACAAGGTTTCCTACCTTATTCGATGGTTCACAATTCATCAATCGCAATCTAATCAAAGTGTGACACAATCAATATAAGAAATCTCTCCAGAAAATAGTAAAATTCAAAGCTTAAAAGTTGTAGAAAACTGTGGGCGTCTTCTCGTGACAGCGCCATCAATTCACCAATAATTTTGAAACATTAAGCAATGATCTGGTAAAATTTCATTATCCTTCAGCCAGTTATTTTAATTTTATAGACCATTTCAAAATGTGACTCGCGTGACACAGGAGTGTGACTCGCGTGACAAGTGTCATTTTGGACTAAAAGTTGAACCAATTATCATATAATTACATATAGTAGAATGGGCCACAATTCAACAAACAAAGCATTTATAGTCAGTTGTATCACATACAACCTAAAACAAAAGAATTATTTCATTCCAGATAGATTTGGAGGTCTTGGAACATACAATGCAAAATGGTGATTTTCCCATTGACTTGTGTATTGTAGCAACATAATTGATAGAAAAGCAAATATGAAAACCTATGATTATAAATTTTGATAACTCAGAAAATATTTAAGATAAAGGTATGAAACTTTGAGGGATTATATTTCATAGTATGTCCTACCAGGATGCCAAATTTCAGAAGATATAATAACTCCATGGCAGTTATCTTAGGGGCTGAAATCCATCTCCACTTTTCTCATTTTCACCAAATTCCAATGTAAAATTTACCTATTATTTCTCATTTTGGCCAAATAACCCAATTGTTATCCTCAATTTGATATCAGAACATTTAACAAGACTTTATTGAAGGCAGATTTTATTTCTTTTCACAAAATCCTAATCATTATCTTTATTTCCCCAAACTTTGCCTTTTTGTAAAATGTGACTCGCGTAACAGTACCCTAAGAAACCCAAAAGTGACTCGCGTGACAGTGCTTTAGGGTGTTTTTCATAATGAGTGGTCTGCACTTGAAAATTTTCTTGTGTGGTATGATTGAGGACCTAAGCTCCTTACTTTTATCAACTACATATCATACACTCTACTACTTTTTAAGTGAACTAAAATATAGGTGTATTTTTGTGACTCGCGTGACATATTTCGAGGGTGTTTCAATTTGAATATTGTCAGCTCGGTTCACATAAATGCAGGAACCAATGTGATATGACAAGATGGGTATAAAGTTAATCAGAATACTAAAAATTTATGAATCTTCTCACTATGGAACATGCTTGGAATAGCATTATTAGGGTTACCAAAAACATACTTTTTGGAGCAATATGTTGTCTCTTTTGAGGTGGTGTACATGTAACGGTCGGTGTTGAAAGATAAAAGTGATGAAAATTCAGATTTATACCATTTGAATATGTACCTAGCAAAAGTACAATATTTTTTTCATTGGTTATATTTGAAATTTTAAGCAATGGGTGTCGAGTTACACGGAATGGCTGATATATTGTTGGAAAGTTCTGACTTTGAAGAGTTCAAATATGCAGCCAATTTTCTTGTAGGGTACTTAGTTTTTTTTCTGCCAAGATTTTTCTGGAAGTACTTTTTCTCACCTTTTTTCACATATTTTGATCTGTAACTTCTTATGCTTTAACTCTATCCCTTTCAGAATGATTTTTTGAGTTCTTCAGACAATTCTCTTTCAGAATATGTATATTTTATGGGTATAGGGTGTCAAATATAAGAATAATACTCTATTAAATAAAAACGGTACGATTTCTTTGAAAACATATCATGTAACGGAAAAGGGCCCACCTCAAAACGCATGGTCAATTTCAGCATGGAGTTCCCCTTTAAACTTACAAAGCCAGGCTTCCCCTTGAGTTTCCCCATTGGTCTGTTTATTGTTATGTTTAATAGTCATTCCCCCCCCAAAAAAAAAAATGTTTTTGTTTAACTTATGCTCATTTCTGCATCAAGTGTGTTCAAGCTTGGTACAAAATGATAACTTGGTTATTCCTACATATTTATTGATGAGGAGGTGAGATCAAACGTCATCTAGAGGAGAAAAGGTCTGAATTGCAATATTAGGTGAGACTCGGAGCTTTCGAACCACCTTGTTAGGTATTAAGGTGGTATAACACAACATGGGAGAGTTCAAAACACATAACCGTATACTTAATTGTGAATTTAGATTTTTAGAGTAGGAGTTCATAGGCTAAACAGGGATGTGTTCGAAAGGATAGGATGTACAGTGGCGGATCCAGGCGGGGGCGCAGTGGACACGCGCCCCTTCTATAATTTGAAAGCCACTCATTGACTATTCATGTTTTTAAAAATTTAAACTTTTTCGGTTGCGTCCCTTTTTTTCCGAAATTTTTGGGATGGGCCCCCCCCCCCCATATTTCTAAATTCCTGGATCCGCCAGTGATGTACCGGCTTCTTTTGTACCCATGTATTGCGCCGTGTTCCATATACGGGTGTCCTAGAGAGGTATTTGAATATAATGCCTTTCAGGTGTTTCAAAGTAAAAAAAAATTTTCCTTTGGCGAAAGCTTTTTTGAGAGACATGATAATTAGGATTCTATTTGGCTTGTCCAATTTTTAATGGTGCATAGTATGTTTTGTTGGCATAATGGGTATTAGCAAAATATATACCCATGATTCAAATATATGAAAATTTAATTATCTCAAATTTATGCAAGAATATAATGAGTGAGCTCTAAACTTGTGGAATCTAGTGAAAAGTTTTTATCATCTATTTGATTAATAGATAGTAGAAAACTATAGGCCCTATGACAGTTTTCACATTTCTTATATCACAGTCCTTCCATTTTGTTGCCCATGTAAATCATGCTATTTTTTTCAAATTGGACAGTTAAAAACAAAATATATATATATTTTTTATTTTTTTGCACTGAACATGGTATCAAGGCACCGATTGAAATGCTTTTTGTATCCTTGTGTTTTACTGGTATGGTCAGGTTTCATTTCCATCCTAACACATCCCTGGGCTAAGCAAGTTTCTACATAAAAGATATATTACCTTGATAACCTTAGAAAATACCAATGGATGAATTCATATTTCTGTAAAATATTCAAGATCAGATATTAAAATTGCTTGTTTCTACCAGTTTTCTTGTTTTGTTTGTTTTTGTTTTGTTTTTGTTCTTTGTTCTTTTCTTTCTTGTTTTGACACTGTCATATGCTCGTATTTTTGTTTCAATTGATATATTTTGATTAATGGTTTAAAGATTATTTCAATGTGGTATTATACACAAATGACGGCTGTTGATTTTGTTTTATTTGAAGCAATGGTCTTTGCAATTGTTTCAGATATAATTGCTGGTATATAGTATTATTGACTTTACAGTAATTAGTACTCTTGGTAGATTTCCAATTTAACATTTTTATTTAACCTATCATAGACATGTATAGACTAGAAAAAGTTGAGGTGTTAATTTTGAATGATGAATTCATATATTGTCTTTTTTATGAAAAAAATATATCATTCTAGTAATGTTTATTTTATCAAAACAAATCAAACTTTACAGTACTCTTTTAACAGACATCCTTTATTCTTTTCCTTTCTCATACTAGGGTGTGGTCAATCCTTCAAGTCTTGGAGAAGAGTGCCAGGGTTATGCCAAGAGGTTTAGGACATACATGTAGCTTCCTCTATATGAAGAAGCCCAACATACTGTATCCAAATAGTGATGAATACAGATATAATGGTGAGTTGATGATGATAATGGCAAGGATGACGGTTTATGGTAGCACTTACAATTTGTTTATCCCAAATTGCTCAAACGTGAATTCATGTACAAGTCAATGGGCAAGTCCAAGCTATTTGTTCCGCAGGTGGTGATTTTCAACTTTCTCAACCATTTTTGTATCAAGTGTGTCAGTAAGGTTTTAAGGTACATAATAATGTATCATATATTAGACACAGTGTATGAAATAAACTTATGCAATGGAGGTCAAAAAGTCATTTCAAGGTCATATGACGTCACAAGGCTCATTAATATGAATGAAAAAATGATAAAATGCATTAAAATGCTATTTTCAACCAATATTTCTAAAGATTTGTTATAGGAATACAACCAAAAAGTACATATTTTCTGTTTAGATATCATCTTGGCTTCCTCTGGTGAAAATGTCACAATCCTAGCACATAACTTTCCATATTTTTATTCTTAAAGTATTCATGTCTCAGAAGTAGTCTCACAAAAGATACTGAGCTGATGTAAAATAATGCAATTTTATTATTCTCCCTCCTACCTTAATTAATGAAACAAAATAAGTATTTTTTACATTGGTGTGTTGTATTATGTTTATTTTGATTATCAGCAGGATTTTTTTACACAATATGTTGCTACGTCTTCGCTACACAAATGTTTTAAGGGAAAATATTTCATGGAATAATTGTCCCGTGTGTTCGTTGGCATATTTTTGAAAAACTTGACCTTGCCAAACTTAAAGTTTTATCAACATTTAAAATATGTATTTAGAAAGTTTATTACATGGTTAAGAGGATGTGACTATGTAAGTTTTTAATCTGCTCTTTAAATTCCTAGTATCATGTGAACAAATTCAAAATAGAAAACAACTGGTCCCATGTGTTACGAACGAATAAATTATCATAAATTAAAATGAATTGAGTTATTTCAATTATTGTTTAATATTTTGTTGAGATTCTTAGTACCTTCAAAAATATACCCAAGGATTGATATTTCAATTTAAGATTTATCAAAAAAGCCTATTTTCGTCTCTGAATGTCCCGTTTGTTTACATTGCAAAATAGCGTGGACTTGCCCAATACAAAATTGTGTTTCGCTAAAATTCAAATTCATAAATGAGTAATTAAATTTGCTTTTATTGATAACAATTATCCGATTTGCTGCTATTTAAGACCGAAATAATGTTGCCGACATTTCCATTGAAAATTTTTTTTAAAAAACAAAAGTCATTAAACCATGATATACATCCCCCCCCCAAAAAAAAAAAAAAAATTGATTTTTTTTATGTGCCTTTGATTAAAGTCTCATAAAGAAGTCTGTAAACTGAAAATGAGCACTTCAAGGGCTTTATTTAATGATTTACAGCCAAATTCTAATTTTATGCATAAATTAGCATTATTAATGATTTAAAATAAATTTGAATTATTTTTTCACAATCAAATATGACGATTCTGTAGATTACGTCATGGATGAAGTGTGTGTTGATTTTTCTTGCGATCGTGCCATAAACGGACAAGATCTGAAGGTCTTTCCACTCTTTCCAGCCTCACAAATACCCCAGTCTAATTAGGGTTAAGCAAACATATTGTCAGGTTATGATTTATTTAGGGAGAAAAATAGCCAAATTATGATGAAATCCCTTTAAAGATACAAAACCATTGGTCAATTGAAATATGGAATTGAAACTAGCAAACTTGAATTACTTCAAAGTCCTTATTACATGTAGGTTTCTTTTTTCTTTCTCTCCATATCAAGACTTTCGAAGGTAGAAAATTCTGAAAAATTAGAGTAATTAGAGTGTTTGTCTTGTGTTATTTTAAAACATTCCAAACCAGAATTTATGCAAAATATATCTCATTTTCTCTTAATTCATATATTTTGAAAGCCAATCTTCGTCCTTTTTAAGGAATAAGGAAAAGAAGCAGTCCAATGTTATTACACCACTCTCTCCCCAAACACACAAATACCACCACCAGTACCTACACTCATCGAGCCGTCGCCTCAGTCACTGCAAACCAGCATCCCATATAGTCAAGCCCTCGGACTCCGCCACATCTGTTGGCTTATTTTGCTTTTCATCCATGCCAGGAACTTGAAGAATTATCTGTAACCAGAGGACACAGTGCTAGGATAGTCCAAAAAGCCACTGCAAAGGTTGTTCTCTCCCTACATTATCTCAAACAGAAGCCAACTACCAGGACAAATACCCCTCGTGACCACCTGTCAACCTGATTTACCTCCTCTCCACACTATCCTTCTGCTATTCTCACACCTTCTAATTGCTTTCTGACTCCATCATGGCATTTCAATGCCCTTGAATCCTCAGGGATCTCATCAATTTGCTGAAGTGCCTTCCCTCATTGACCATTCTTTCTTTCTAGAACATAACCTATTCTATGATTAATGTAGAGAATTGCTTTCCTTAATTTTCACAAGACCATGATAGTTGGATATGCAAAGGCCTTCTCCGTAGCCACCCGTTTACCGTCATCCTGTTATGTTAACTGAAATATTCACAGCAAGCTTCATCAAGGTACGTTTTGAGTATGATAACATCAATTGTTGTAGATGTAGGGTTTTAGAAGAAAGACATTTTGGGTTAGGATAAGGATATGATCAAGATTAGGGTTAGGGCTCAGGTTAGGATTAAGATCATCAACTTTGATGATGGCTACTGAGAAATCAATCTTTTTATCAATCATAGTCTTTGTGTTACAGGGCACTTTCACATAGATATAATCTTAAGGAGAACTCTGTGATGGTAAAGCTAATTAGCCTCTGTCATTTTGCAAAGTTACACTGTAGTTTCATGTTATCAACTAGGTGTACCTTTAGTTAAAGAATTGGTCTCTACATCTACCAAGTGATAACATATAGTTTACATAATCTGGGTGTGGTGCACGTTGATGCGGTGGTCACAACATGTAGGCTACAAAGGCTTGATATAACTCATATAAGTATGTTTTCATCGGAGACATGACTTATATCAATAACTGATATATTGCACTGTGGCATTTTGACAGCCCAAAATAGTGCAGTCGATGATGAACGAGGATATAGCTCATAATCAAATCTGCACATTTATCTTCATATTTGAATAGATGCACTTGTTATGCTGGAATGTACCTGAAATGATTTCCTTGACTTTGACACGAGTGTAATTAATGTCAATGCTAAGGTGATTTTGATGCTAAATTTGATCCTAAAAAGAGTTTACATGTAGTTGATCAGTGCCTCAAATGCATTTTAAATGATTTATCAGTTGCAGCACACAGAATTATTCACCCCATGATAGCAATGCGTATATAATGTTTTTCTTAATACAGATTTTTCTTTGTTACTTATGGAATGAAAGCAGTATGTATCAAATTAATATATCAAATTAAAGCGAGGCAATAGCCTGGTGATTTTATCAACATTAGGAGCCATGTTCATTTCATGCATGAACAGTTTTAGTGTTCATTTTCATTCCTTGTATAGCCTCAATGATTCTGGCTTGGTCCCCCATTCAGGTTAATTGAGGACATGGTATGCTTTAATTTGATGACAATTTAATGGTACATACTGGCAATTATTATATTTAGAAACATTTTTTTTTATGAATATACTTCTAAAACTTTTTGCTCATTGAATTTGTAGCAGGAGTCCCGTACACAAAAATCAATGTTTTCAATTTCAATTCTTCTGAAAAGATGAACAAAATCGAACAAAATCAAATTGAAGGACAGTATTCTATTGATTAAAAATTAGAATGACATAGTCATCACCATCGAAGCATTAACCATGTAAATAATTGCGTCTGTGGTCACAGAAAGGTATGAAAATGACTATTAACTTTGCATTATCAACCACTACGGTTTAAAACGCTGAATGAAACAGTTTATGAATGTGAATTGAATCAGAGGCTACTGTTCTTTCCCTTGAATTTTGATGTATATGATCTGGTGGAGTGTTACGGTGCACATTATTTCGTTCAATAGAGAACCAACTGAAATATTTAATATAAATACCTGAACCGTTAACCATGGGGGTTGAATAATGTGCATGCAACTGTAATTAGCCTAATATTGATTTTTATCATGGTTAGGATAAAGGTTTTGGGCGTTAGTGAACACCTGTCTGGCCTATGTTCAATATAATTGTTGAAATTTAAAAATGTTTCTTTTTAAAAAGTTATTCAGGACCAATGACGAATGATTATCAAAAACCTGAACAACTGTAGAGGGGAAAGTTGGGGATGGGGAGAAAAGTATAGTTATAGTTTTTGTTACTTCTTTATCTTATATGAGTTTGGATTCTATGAAATTTTTTTATTATTATTTTTCTTCTTTATATTATTTGAGTTTTTTTGCTGTTCAATAGCGGTGATAGATCGATCTCTTGCAATGAATAAGATGTTGTATGGGAGATCATTTGGCAAACAGGAAGCTGAGTGGATGCATTCTTTTGCCTCAACTTTTTTCTATAGAAGAATATTCAGCGATTCTTCTTTTTTTTAAATCTATGTTGTATAATATTAATAAAATCATACTTTCTTAAATCAATATACATGTGTATGATCATTCTTGAATCAATGGAATTTAAGAGAAGGATCATATATTGAATTTTATGAAAGGATCATAGTTTTGATAGATATAATCTGATAACACTGATAAAAATTGATATATATTTCTTGTACATATATGATTCCATTGAATCATGTATAAAAAGAATATGCAAGATACTTTTTAGTATTGCTGGTTTCAATAACTATTCTGAAAGAAGTTCTTAAATTGTATTTTATGTGTGAACAAGTGTGCAAAAAGGGTTTCCTTGCCTTGATTTTCTAGGATGTTTGTGGCATGGATAGTGAGCATCCTGAAATTTGTCGTAAGCGCTCCATTCTGCTGACTACAGCTGGTGGTATGTCAGTGGTGCAGTACCATACAGTGACATGTTAGCTTGCACAACACTCATCGGTTTAAAAAAGCTTTTTTTCTTCATGATTATTCCGTATTGACCACATTAGCTTTGTTAAAATGTTATTGTGTCAAGTATGATTGGTTAAAGACTACCAGAATGCTAAAAGTAAATATAACATAACGCTGTTGCTCATAAAGGTTGGATTATTTTTTAATAGTGATCAAACACATCTTTTTTTTGGCACCGGCTTTATATTTTCTTGAAATTGTTTGTCCCCGACTTTTTCACTTTTCGGGGCCCTGCTATATCTGTTGGAATTCCTCAACCGATTTCTGGTATTGAAAACAAAAAGGTTTGTCAAACATCCTCGACAATGCCCATTTTTGCCTTTTTTTTTTTTTTTTTTAAAAATTTTTAGGCCCTTTTTTGATTTACCGGCTACCAAGGTCCATGTCAATCCTACTCCCATGGAAACGCGACTGAGGTCAGGGTCGTTATTGTCTTTAAATGTTAATAAAGTTAGGGTCAGAGGCTTTAAGTTAGGGTACAGGGTTTAAGTCTCTTGTCCTAGGGGAGGGGTTAGACGTAAAAAGAAAGATCGCTGGAAAATTGAAAATATTTCATCCTAACCTTTATGGTCAAAACAGAGAAAATTAAAAGCAAGCATGAATACTTAATTATTATCATTTTCCAACGAATTTGTTTCAGTTTCATGAGGTTATAAATGTTGTCTATAGTCTTTTTTTTTCATTGTGATTTTCTGTTTGGGCTTAGGTTATACTAATACAATTTTGGGAAGGTGAAATCTTCATCCTTGGGCAAGTCCAAGCTATTTTATCACATGCATTTTTGGCAAATCTCTTCGATGAAGACCCAGTTCCTTGGGTATATCTTAGAAGGTAACAAAATACCTTTATTTAAAAACATGATTTATATTTAAAATTATCATTTGTGTATAATATTTATTGGTAATTTATTCGTCCGTATCTTCTTTAAGCATTTCAGTTATCATGTTAAGGTACAAATTTTCATGTTAATACAAATTTCCTTTTTCCTTGGCAAGGTTGATTTTACAAAACATGTATTGTAACACAATGAGACATGGTACATGTAACACATGGGAAAATTTTCCCTGTATTGTATTAATGCATTGAAATTGTGTTTTAAGTAATTCCTTATCGTAAAGACCTTCATATCAAAAAGTAATTAGTTTGCTTGTGCACGCCTGAAGTTCATCTTGTGGAATTTAGTGACCTTTGAGATTGCTCCCAGATTTGTCTAAAATATTTTTCATCCATTAATACCCCTTCTGCAGTTCCCTACTAAATTTCAAGTAGATATGGAGAGAAAATGGAGCTCTAGATAAAGCTCATTGACTTTTAATCCTGACTTGACCATTTGGTGGCCTGCTAATTAATTGTGAATGTAATATTGCGGTAAATACGCTGTAAATTCTATATAACCTTCATTTTGTTCACCTTTGGATATCACAATTTACAAAGTTGAAGGTATGGCACATACATATTATGTAATATAAAAGTTGTAGACATATATCGGTAGGCAAAGGTCAATGGAATCTTGACCCTGAATCATGACCTAATAGTTGTATCCAGTCAACGATATTAGTAGTTATTACTTTTTTATGTCCTCAATTGGGTGCATGTTTATTGGGCATTTATAGAAATTCTAGCTGAAGTTGGTTCGCAGGGAGGAAACTTCTGAATCAAGACATCAAGTGTAATTACTTTGACGCTGACCTTTTGAATCCATCCTTCTGTGAAGAAATGTTCCTCTCACATAATTCTGGAAGTTCAACAAAAATTGCATTATCATTGACAATCCAAACTGAAGTTTATTAAGAATAGTTAAAAAATAAAATATTTAAAAAAAACTTATGAGAATACTTAAACATGTGTTGATTGAAACAACAATAATAATAATTTATAATAATAAAGATGATTATCAATATTATTGATAAATAGATTGTTGTAACTTTGTTACAACAATTAGACTAGACATATTTTGAAATCAGTATTCATCCATAGTTGATGTTTCCATAGACTTTGACACAATGTCATTTGTTACAATGGAAGTAATTATAATATGTTGTATATTTAATTAGATCTGATCAAAAACTTGTATTTTAAGTGTTTCAGACATACCCCTATGTAGATTTAGAAACTTTGACAGTTTTCAGCAAATTAAATTGCATTTGGCAAGTTTCCATAACTAAAATTTACCTTAAAAAAAAGTACACATGGAACATTGCCAGTTTGGAACATCCCATAATTTTGCATATTTTAATTACGCTAGTGAACTGAAATTATCAACACAAATAAGTAATCCCTAGCTTCGTCCTAACTGGTTTGGTCAATGTCCTGAGAAACAATTGATATATTATAATTTAGTACATTTCTTAGTGTCGGGCATTGGGTTTCACATAATCTAAGCCTTATCAAGGCTACGTCAGCCGATTAACAGGCATGA
Source organism: Paracentrotus lividus (assembly GCA_940671915.1). Taxonomy (NCBI): domain Eukaryota; kingdom Metazoa; phylum Echinodermata; class Echinoidea; order Camarodonta; family Echinidae; genus Paracentrotus; species Paracentrotus lividus. The sequence goes on along the minus strand of CALNVZ010002212.1, from coordinate 88,256 downwards.
TGAGCCATTACCCGTAATGGCATCCTCTTGAATACCATGACTGTTGACATCATTCAGTCTTCTGCATCCCATTTAAGTATACCGGATCCATCAGGACCACCTGTCAGAAGGATAACATCATGGAAAGGAGAGGAATAATAGAACCTCATCTAAAGAGGCCGCAAAAGAGCGTGATATGTATTGCGGTCAATGGTCCATACCCAATGAAATGAGACGGTGAAAGTCTGCACCTCACGCCAGGCAAACATCAAGGACAATTTAGACATTCTATGTGGGTAATAACCATCACCATCATTTAGTTTATTATTCTAATATAATTTGTCAAATTAACGGAAAAGAAAAGGAGAGAAGAGAGGGTGGAGGAGAAGGAGAGAGACAGAAGGAAGAAGGATATCATTGCTAGAGAAAACTGTTGGAAGCTCTTTTAAAGGGGATATAAGTGAAACAACTTTGTAAAACAATTATGTACTTACACAAACAGCCTCTGTTTGGATATCTACATCCAGTACCAGATAGCGTCAAAGATTTGCTTTACCTGTAATGAGAGTTATGGTTGAATCGGGTTTGACAGATGTGTACCGGAGCGCTATGTTATTTAATCGTTACCATTTGAGATTCGAACCTTGGTCCATTAGAGTCGAATGCAGCGAGCTAAAAATGACAATATACCACCGACCACGGTTGAATACAAACAGCTGACCGTATGGGTATACACATTTTGTCTTTACAGTCATGTAAGTCTATTTCAATGATTTCAACGAGACCTGTTGTCAATTTCTGTGATCACATCAGGGTAACTCAAGCTATTTTACAACTTTGAGCCGTGAAATGATTTATCTCGATTTTTCTATGGTTTTTTGTTTTTGGGTCATGTTCAGAAAGCTTTACCGAACAATGAAAATAATTGAGATAATCACTTTCATTGGTGAATTATTCTAACTTCACTATTCTAATTGGTGAATAATATGATGAAATTAATTCGTCGGTAACACACGGGACAAATTGTAAAATAAATTGACTTCAACTTCAAATAGTGTTTATTTATCTTCTCAGCAAAGACAAGTCTATATATTAAGAAAAAGAAAAGAAAAAACAAACAAAAATGGGACATTAATTTTAATTCGGAATGGCGTGTTTGATGATACTCTCACCAATTCGACAAATTTATTTTCAAGCTGGACTGTTATAGACATCACTAGAATGAGCATTTGTCCTAGACTTCGGCCTGGCCACCACTCCAATACTCCTCCTGCTCAAAAAGGCCCATGATCTATAACATGTGTCCAGGTTCGGTCTATTCCAATTTTGCCAAATTATCCCCACATTTCTTACTATTTCATGAAAAAAAAGGGCACATCTATTGTTCGAAAATTCTGTACAAGAGGCACATCGACATTGGAAACAATTTTGGATGAATTTCAGAGCAAATAAAATTTCAAGGACATCTAATAATTCATATGCACATCGTACAGCCGCTAGCACCCTGAGAGTTGACTTTATTTCTTAAAGAAGTTTCTGAATGTTCATAATGTGCAAATACATTAATTTGTATGTAATATCTTTATTTAAAAGTCAGGAACTTCTCTACAACATGACGATCTCCAAATCCATGGAACAGGGCAACCATGGAAAATCGTATATTCTAACGAATGGTGAACAAAAATGAATACGAATGGAAAATAATAGATAAACAATATTTATACTGTCTTTATATCCCAATACAACATTCCAGTACAACTTTACTTATACCATACTATAACTTTTAACTTACACAGCTGGGTGAAATATTCGAAGGGGTCATCAATATAGGTGTCTTTAATGAAGAAAAAGATTATTATGAAAAAGAGAGAAAGCCACAGAATACAAGGACAAATTGCCCAATTTAAATTATTGCACTGGTATTGAATTTACAGCTTTATAAAAATATTATTAATCAAGACAGTACAAAGAGTTTATAAATGGATTTCAAGGAACAACATGGCATATGCTTCTGTTTGTAATGTACGGTTTGTGTATCCAGACAGACAAATTCAAACAACACCATTTGATAAAAGGACAAAGCAATATCTTTTGTAGATTTTTAAAGCATGATGTTGAAGGTATTACTATTTTAAGCTATTTAGCTAAGGCTAACTATTAGCATATTAGAGGTATATATTTCGGACAAATAAGAAAGCTTCATTTTGTGCTTCCGAAACCAACTCCCTCCCAGACCAACAATTGAAACCGTGTGTTGTAAATAATGACAGAAAACATTCCATACCTCTATGTCTTGCAGACAACTCCTCTTAGAATCTGCATCAATGAATTCCCAACCAAGTTTCTACAGCTCCAGAATCCAGTGCAGCAAAATCCACATCAGGTTTCCATCAGGCATATCATAACACCCAGTGGATCAATAACTGTAAATGGGCTGCCGTCATCCCCAATAATAATCTGTGTTTTTTGTTTAATTGACAGAGACTAACATATTTTACAGACACTGCAGAAACACTACAAGGAATAGGAAGAAACGTAACTAAGTGCTGACAAGACGTGCCCTGTAACATAAAGATATACATCAATCACACGATCAACATTATATCTACAGTAATCAGTTTGACGATAGACTACGATTAGATATCAATCGTAAGATTGATCTCTATCTTTTATGTTATCAGGGCACAGGAAGGTCGTGAAGCTAATGCTTTGCGTCCTATTTTGCGTCGGCATGGGAGAATAGTGTATGATATTTTAACAATGTACAGGTATGCTCACTGAATGCCAAAGACAGTCATCTTCAATGAATAATGCAGATCCAAGTATATGAATCAACTAGTATTCAGTAGTTTATAAAAGGCCTAATTTAGAATTTGGCTCCCTCGGCACAAATTTCATATCTCAATCCATCTGGTCAGGAAAAGGAAGAGTGTGCATACATCAAAACCGTTACTAATGAATGTGTAGTCTACTGACTTACACAGAACTTGAAATTTTTTTTTAATAGATAAATCAGCGAAAAAGAAAATCTAATATTCTTACATTCATAAAAGCTATAAACTGAAATGCCGATCCAGAATCCTTCATCAAGGGCCACACTAGTAAAAAAAAATTCAATACAGACAGTTATTAGCGTGTATAGCTGGGCTCTTATAAATATGCATGTAATTATTGATCTAGATTTGTTCATTAATTGCCTGAGTATTATCAAATAAAGGTATAACAAAAGAACCGATTTATTTCTGTTTGCTCCCCTAACTGTTAATCATTGCGTGAAGATTAGTTGACCTTAAAATTCAAAATAATTTACATTCATTACTTTTAAATCCATTCTTGCTTAACTC
>CALNVZ010002212.1:67439-84908 GCA_940671915.1 Paracentrotus lividus | reverse complement strand
TTTATAATTTCATTTTCAGGTAACAACATTTATAAATGAAATAGAAGTAGAACTGTTTATTATGTCGCTTGTCTTTTCCACTGTTTTTCTGGCAATGAAACTGATTCACATATAGAAGGGTGAATTTTTCGAAATTAGGTTTGATTAGGAAGCTGTTTTGTGCGGTCTGTCCATGTGTATCTGAACAGAAAAACATTGGAGACACTGGTTTTTTATGGAAAATAAATATTTCATGTTTTGAAATGTGGACAACAAGAAGAAAATGATTGAAGGGTGATTGAAATAAATGAAAAAGCAATAAGAAATATTGCAAACAGCAGTGCTATGAACGAAGGTAACATCAGGGATCTAATCAAACTATGACATTAAATATTTAAATCTTTGTCACAGGTTTTCATACTCTATTAGATGTGTATTAAGAGCATGAACTTAGTTTTCCACCTAGTTTACCTGACGGCAACTCTAGACATAGTGTTATGAACAGGCCCAGAAGAGACACAGAAGAGAATACTTGAGACAAGGTTACTCACATCAGACAACATGGGCTAAATAGCTATTGAAACTGTAGCGTTTTTGTATCCAATATTCATAACCCGTTGTCATTGTATTATTTTTCTTTTATTTCCTTGGATGAGTATACTGAGGACAACTCCAGAGCCAGTGCTATGAACGTATTCAGAAGAGACACAGAAAGAAGAGACAGGGATCTCAATGGGACTATCTCACCAAGCTCCATGAATTATGAAGACTTCCATAGACAGCCCTCTTCGCTCCTGTTGTGGTAAGGCTTCTTTGGTACCCAAAACTTAAACCCATGTAAAAAAAAAAAAAAAAAAAATAAAAGTAGTGAGGCACCAATAAACTGAAATATATAGGAACAAACTTGTCAATATCTTTGTTGAAATATAAATATCAGTGATCTACATCAACTTTGTCATAAGAAGCGCAATATGAAGAGGTCTTTTTGCTTGATATTTTTGCAGATTATCAATGCCCAACAACTCAACGGAACAAATGCTTGCAGTACTTACAATGGAGAACAAAGAAATATTTTGACTGCCGAGCAGGATATTGGTATGATGCAGCAGATGACGAAGCCATTCTCAGATGGAAAATGACTTGACTTGGTTTTGCTTCTTGGAGTGATTAACTGACCATAGTCCTACACAAATCCTCAGTATGCATTGATCATGGATACTAAGAATATGGCAGCTATTCAAACCTGAACAGTTACTGTGTGATGAAATCCGTCAATAAATGGGGACAATTGTTCCACCCCTATACATGTAAGACTGCTCAGTGGGCCATGACTTACATTTTCATCAGGAAACGTTTTATAGCAGGTAGGGCATTAATTGCGGAGGTAGAATACAGTCTGTCATGCAAGAAATTGTGATTTGATACAATGAGGATCAAATTGTCTCTAATAGTAACTCGGTAGAGTTCTTTTCGCACCTAGAACAGTTATCAGTATCATGGACTTACATTTATCATCAGGAAAGCTTAATTTACGCAGCATGTTGGCATTTATTATGGACCTAAGAAAATGGCAGCTTATTAAATCTGCAGGGCTAGACATGAAATATCTTGCCACATATTTTTTACGACTTCACATGGTGTGTTTTCGGTAGGGAAAGATGACGATGAACTGGATATTACAAGAATTCTATCCTTAGGCAGTTTGGTTAGCGGTTGATTATAGCTTTAAAACCAATTAGGCTTTCATTACTGTTATTAACACCGGATTGGCTGATTTTAAATGACACGATGCTACATGCTGCCCAGCAATTCTTCAATTGACTCTCTAAAACTTCTCAGTTCACAAGGGCAGTCCAAGCCAGCAATCCCTTCTTCAGATATAGAGGTAATGTCTGAGCTCCTCAACATCCATGTTTTTAAAAAAAAATAGTTGGATTTGAATGAAAAAAGCAAATTTTGGTTTCTTTCAGAAATCATACCAAAGCTCACCACATTAGGAAATAAAAGCTAAATTGCACCCAATGAATTGGCCAGGGAAATTGTGGAGAAAAACAGCAGACCATCAATTTAGAAGGCATTGACAGGACCCTGACTGAACTTAGAGATGCCTCACATTTGGCTAAACAGATATGTATGTTCCAAGGTTAAATATGTACGCCGCATTTACCATATATCTAGATGTATTCTTTGTGCAAGAGTTATAGCAAATAGCGGGATACTTACGTATATTGTTGAAATTGCCATTTTTTAAATCATCACTGGAACATCTGTTGCAGATGTATGTAAATTGAGAACAATATTGAGGACATGTATACATATTTAAACTTATACAGTCAAGTTACAACTTGAAGTTGAAGCTTTATATAAGCTCACACAAGAATAAATATACTTACCATCAAACAGAATACCTTTCATTATGCAAAAGAAGTTTTATGAATGATGCAAGATATCCAGATTTGTAAAATTGTCGCTGAATCAATAATCTCATTTGTGAGTTTCCCAGTTTTGAATGGCCTTTATTAAATCATTCTTCAAATTTCATGGAGATAAAAAAGTGAGATTACAATGTTATGCGATATGTTGTGATTGTTGACTTTTTCCCCATTGACATGGGGCAAGCAGGAAAAAAACTGATGATGTTATCATTCTTCAACCTGTCCTGCTTAGCCTCATCTTTTTAAGATGTCATTGATATGGCATTGATGTCTGAGGTCATTCCATATCTCTGTAGTTGTGAGCTGTATTATTGTGATGTTATTCCATAAACCAGTTTTCACTTCACCTTTGAAGAATTAAAAGCATGTTATTTATATCCGTGAATATTCTCAAAACATTCAGACAGATCAGTATTACCTTAGTGTTCACGAATCGGCTTGAATTCTGTTGAAGCGGCCATTCTACGTGCGATCTGGGAATGCTGCATCACTATTCTAGCACAAAAAGTATGAAGTGAATTTGCCAATTCAGTAGAAAGGATTATGGCTATGTGCCTTTTACATTTTCATATTTTTAAAAAAATTCATGTTACTTTAAATTTGAATTTTATTCCATGTTTAGATTTGAACAAAGGGTGCTTAAGTAGCAGAAAATTTTTTAAAAAGAAAGTCATTAAAACTAACATACCACGGTCAGGTTCTTCCACAATAATGAAATTGGACATCTTACAGGTATCTCTTTATAACAAGGTACTTGGGGTGAAGCCAAAACCTTGTCGTAAAGAAATCTTTTCCTAAACATAATAATTGTAAATGTACATGTAGGTACATCGCTTATACTTTGAACATAATTTATGCACAGGTCAGTGGCATATGTTTGTGAATAAGGACTGTGAGAAATGTCTCAGTTATAACCGTCTTCTATCCAGTAGCTTATCAGGGGTGCAAGAGCATAGCTCCCACTATTTTTGTTTGGAATCACTCGTTGAAACGGTCATGTCAATAACGGAAAAATCTTGGCTGTCTCACCCCTATTTTTCAATTCTTTAAGGCTGCCCACCCCTATTTTCCAAAATCTATATCTAGCTGCTGTTTATCAATGTCGTTTTTTTTTTTTTACAGGATTATACTGTAGTTTTTCAATGAATAGTTCCTCAGAACATGCAGCACTCAATACCCCTCCCCATAAAAAAAAAATTGTTTTCGTAAAATAGTCAATAACTAAATGTCTTGATCGAATTTTAGGTTTTACTTAAGGTTATGGCAGTGCAACCTTTCTACGGGAAGCTTTTTTTATAGCAAATTTTTTTTGTTGTTGTATATATCTCCTGTTTATTATAATGTATTATTATGTTTGTACAGTACATGTAAGGTAATCTGTGACATAATGCACAATCATTGGGCTCCATTGTTTATTTATTTTTGTATATGGCATTTAGAGGTCAGTTGTAAATGTATATATCTTGCATTTTTAGATTGTTTGGTTGATTAAACTATGGTTTACAAAATTTTTATATATTCTACAAAGAATTATGTCATGTATTCTCTTGTGACAATTACATCAAATATTTTGACCAATTCAACCAGTAAAATATTCAACAATAAGAAAATCAAACGTTATAACCATTTCATAAAGACAGAAATTCATTGAATTTTAATTTAACTGTATCTAATATTTATTTGTTTCCTAATATGATCACATGAAATGTATGTTAACTTGTATAATATGTACACAGGAAATCCTGGGTTCGGGTTTAGCCTGTGGTTGAACTTTTATATATATAAAATTGATACATCCTATGTTTTGTTGTCTTTTCATAATTCAATCTTGCATTTTCGTCAGAAGAAACATTCCAAAGAAAAAAAGTAATACAGGGTGCTATCTCACTCGCGGAGACGTCTCTGCCGGACAGGAAATAGAAATTCGTCCTCCGCGACGGATAGATAGTATTAGGAGACGTCTCCAAGACAAATTTGTTGAAAAAAATCCATCTCCGAAATTCAGGAGAAATCTCAAAGCTGTCCGAGACATCTCTGAGACGTCTCTATACTATTTATTCTGTCACGGAGACGAATTTCTATCGTGCGGAGACGTCTCAAGCGAAGTGAGATAGCAACCTTAGCATTCACAAAGATGAAATTTTAAATTGAATATGTCATGTAAAACTACATTAACCTTTTTATGGTTCTTTGTATTGTTCAATATCACCTAAAGTTAATTTAGATGCTACATGTAACATGAAAATCTGTTTTAATAGAACCCCTTTTGTGCATATTCACATTTCTCAACTCTGATTAAATTGATGCTGACACTTACAATTAGTGTTACACATTGTGTACATATATTTTCTAGAGTTTTTTTTTTTTTTTTTTTTTTTTTTGGGGGGGGGCTTTTTTCCTGCCTGAAAATCAGAGAATGTACATTGCCAATTTATCAATCATTACGATGTATCAGGCAACATAGTCAGAAGGTGAAATGTAGGTTTTGGGTAAGCAGTAGCGGAATAGCCTGATTTCATACAATGAAAGTATCGGGCCCATGCGTAAACATAATAGAGCCGCTTTTGTCCCAGACAATTGGGACCGAGAAATGTATTCAAATTCGGATATCTTTAAATCCGCGCCTGGCGTAAGCACATGTAATTGAATCTAGTCCATGCCAAAGCGAGACCAACGAGCAATTGTTCGCCAAGAAAAATTCGTCATCTAAACCTTGATGTTTAATTTAACTATAGATAAGATACAGTACTTAATTTTCACCAATTGACATGATTTTTTCATTTGATATAGGTCTGTGTGCATTAGGCCTAAACTATCTGATTCCTTATTTTGTGGAACCTGAAGATAAATTGGCCGGCCTCCTTCTGTGTCAAGACATTTCTGATTAATTTTCAATATGTTGTAGATTGTGCTCATGTAAGTAAATTTACGATAGATCCCTCTTGGTTTTGAGGAATTTAAGGGAACCTTATCTATATCTCTGAGTTAGGTGTGGGAATTGAGATTGTGGTTTCAAGTGCAGGATGTTAGCGAAAGAGTGAAAATGGATTGGAACTTTGTCCTATCCTAATTTTGTTGTCAAAGTGATAATTTTTTGTTTGTTTAGGAGAATAAATTAATTTCAGACTGAAGATCAAAGGCAATGTGGTGTTGGAATTGTGCAAGTAATTGTGATGTTGAAAAGGTTTATAATGTGGAGCTTGGTCAGTTAAGAGTGAGTACTGGAGGTGAAAATTTAATATTAAATTTAGGGGATGAAAGTATTTTCAGGTGGAATTTAGACTATCCACATCTCAAGTTTTAATATATTATTTTCAGAGACATGCACATGTTGAGAAGCCCTTGAAATATATTTTATTTTTCTAGGGGTGCCTAAAAAATAATGTCAACGGACGGACATTTTTTTTCAGAAAAAGTAAAATAAGTTCCGTTCAATTCTACACTACTTTTTAACTTTTTCTTTACTGATACAGAGGGTGAAAGTATTTCTAACAAAAACAGGAAACATAGAAATTATAAACTGGGAAAATAAATACTTGCCGATAATTAAACATTTTTGACCAAAAAATGTCCGTTCGTGACAAAAAACAGAACAAAAGTACTTTTCCCTTTGTTATTGCTTGTTTGAAATTAAAATCATTGCAAAGCTATCTCCCCATTATAAGACCTTTCCTATGTATGAATTATACTTTTAATCAATTGTGATGCATTTATTCAATATGAATTTGAAATTTTGTCCGTCCGTGACATTTTTTTTGTCACGGACGGACAATCGTACTTAAATGCAATATTGCTGCACTGTTTTGGGTGAAATTAAATTATTTTCAATTACTCCATGGTATTATCTTGAATTAAACCCTTAATTTAATTTCAAATTAGATAGCATGAGATCAACAATCATGTACATTACCCCCCCCCCCAACATGCACTCCAAAGATTCCTATAATAACACCAAATACATTACATTATGTAGGCCGCAAAATCCAGGATTTCACGATTTAAAAAAAAAGATTTAGATATTGGACAACCCAAAGTTTTGCATGATACGCCAGTCAAGGCAAAAATGTACACTAAAAAATGGTTCATCATCGACTTGCTCTTGGGAGGGGGTGGGGGAGTGGCAGATTAAAAAAAAGAAAGACCTTCGGCGTCCCAATATATCATCCTTATTTTAAAAAGAAATTATTGGTTAGGGGCCTATGCAATTTTTTTTTTTTGGGGGGGGGGTGGGTGGGCCACCAGACGACCCTTGATCCACGTTTGACTTATGCAAACCTTCATTCTGATTATTTGTTGAAATTGTATTACAGTGGATTACGGACAAGCAAAAACGTTACAATAAATTTATTTCAGGGGCACATCCCAGTGAAAATTAATCCTGGGGATGGGGGGGGGTAGGTAGTGAAAAAAATGACCTTCGTCCGCCAAATGTGTCATCCTTATTTAAATACAGTCACGGGTAGCGAGGGTTTCATTTAATTTCATTGTTTTTTGTTTTTTTTTTTGGGGGGGGGAGGGAAGGGTCGGGGAGGGGGAGGACCCCCTGGATCCACGTTTAAAAACCCTCATGCTGATTGGTTGTTGATTGTATACCGTGGAATTTTATTATTTTTTGACGGAAAAGGTTGATTTTCTGCAACAGTTTCCCCGTATCATGTCTGTCCGTGACAACCAATGTTCCGTCCGTGACAAAATTGTTTTTAGCCGTCAATAAAACTGGAGCTTTTTATTATTCATGGTTTATTTCAAATTGTATCTTGCAGCCGTTGGCTGGATTGCACACATTTACATTTATAAAAAGATACAAACAAGGTAATACATAATCAACGTAAGTATGATAACTTTACAAACCATAACAATATATCTCATAAAAATGTTGATACAAGTGAGAAGAAGAATAAAATTCCATGGAGAGAAATGAAAAAATTTTAATATCGATAAGTCAGATGCGTCAGATGCGGTACTTTGATTGCAAGGATTGTGGTTTTCAGATATGCAACAATGATACTTTAGCAGAAATATATTTGATTAAATTAAATGAATTAGCAAAAAGGTAAATACTAGGTGCACAAAATGCTTTACATACTGGGTCAAGGAATGTGCAATATCAAATTAACAAAATCTTTATAGTTGAGTATGTTGGAATATATTTTTAACCAAATTTTCAATGTAATGTATGGGCGCGGCTAATAACATTTTAAGAATTGTTTTAATATCATGTCAGTGAATAGATATATGGATATCGTTTTGTTTAAATATCCAACCATAGTCTATCAGAATATAAGAACAAATATGCACAACAAAATTAATAGTAAAAAAACATGGATATAAAAATTTAAATAACAAGATATTAATCAGTACTTATCCGGATTTCCTAGTCACAAATGGATACAGTTAATAGCTGTGTAGAGAATATGTATCAACACAGTTAAAGGAGGTGAGTATATAATCTTTAATACTTATGTACATTTTAGTTTCAGTGTTTAATGATTAAAGAATTAAAATATCAAACGCATTCTTTGTAATTGTGTACATGTATATCAAAATTAATAGTTGAAAACTGACTTAGATATAAACGTTATTATCAATGTGTAAAAGGGATATATACTTATAATTGCTATGAATCATTATTGCACAATCATAATAATGTTTGCATTGCGAGTACTGCCGTACATTGGAAATATCAAGTTTTTTATTTTTTTTTTATTTCAAAGTTTCGTTCAATAGCCTTATCAAATAAGGAAGGCGCTGTTTTTGTAGCGCTCTGTTTACAGAAGATTTCAGTGTAAGATTGGGCATTTCGGAGCGATCGGCAATGGCAGCCGAGCGCATAGGGGGAAGCCAGTGACCAAAGTTCGATGACGTCTCGTCAATCCTTTAGCTAGGTCTAGTGTCAACTTTTGCCGTCTAGCCTGAAGACTTGATATTCCCAACAGTTCCAGTGCTTGCTGGTAGCTATTGTATTGCTGACCAAGCACAAGGCGGCACACTCTTTTTTTGGATCTCTCAATTTGTGTATTTTGGTTTGCTGTCAGCCCGGGATGCCAAACTGGGGCACAGTATTCACAACGGGGCGTACATAAGAACAATAAACAGTTATCAGATCAGTTGCAGGAGTTTAAACTTTCAGAATCCTAAGCATGTGCAGCCTTCTGTTTGCTCGCTTGACCATTTCATTTACTTGACTTGACCACTTTAGGTCATTTTGAACAAGTACTCCTAGTAGTTTAACAACTGTTACTTCACTCAGTTCATATTCCCCGATGCGTATCTTAGGAGTATATACCTCGACGCATGAAGTTCATGTTCATTACTACACATTTTTGGGGTTTAGTTTCATATTATTTTGGTTTGTCCACTGTTCAATTTTATTTACACTGTTCTGGATCGTGGAGGGTTTGTTCACTTTCCTACACTCTAACAATGAAAGATCATCAACGTACTTCCAATTGGGGTGTTCACAGTCCTGACATGCATCATTTATCATAGACAGAAAAATCATTGGGCCAAGGCGGGTCCCTTGAGGAGCCCCGGCCGACACCTTTTGTCCACGAAGAGTAGGCTGACATATACCTCACACACTGCTCGCGATCAGAAAGAAAGCTTCCAAATCCAAGCAACGATAGATGGTGAAGCGTTCATCTTTAGCAAGTTGATAATCGCAAGGCGATGTTCTATCCTGTCGAATGCTTTACTAAAGTCGGTAGCTATTAACGTTGACACGGTCTTTGGTTTGTCTGCGTTACTGTAGATAGCGTTCAGAAGATCAATGAGGTAGTGAGCGGTCGAACAACCTTTTCTATTACCAACTGTGATTCGACGATACTGCTGTTGATGTCAGTGAGTAGCCAGCGGGCTATAAACTTTTCGATTATTTTCGAGAAATGATCAGTTAGGGATACGGGTCGTAACTCATCAATAGTTGGTTTAGGGTTTTTTGGTATGGGGACGATGACTGCCCTTTTCAGCGACTCGGTACTGTGGTCTGGTTGAAGGAGGCATTGAAGATGTGTTTGAGCGGAACACAATCGTATGCGAACTCCAGATGATCTTAACGGGATGCCATCCGGGCCGGGAGCCTTTCGGCGATTAATTTAGGAGTTCATGAAACACTTCCCAGGGTTGGACAGTTGGAAGAGGTTTAGGGGCAGGTAAAAACGATGGTAGAAGTGTCGTGTCCAGTCGCTTTATATCCTTAGCAACATTCAGAAAAGTCTCATTGATTTTATTTGCTATCCCAGTGAAGTCCAGCTGGTTTATCCCATCTGCCTTTATCGTAGTTGCCTTTGTCCCAGCTGGAGAGATCATCGATTTGATATTTCTATACCACTGCGAGGGATTAGTCTTCTTAATCTTCTGTACCCGTTCGGCATAGAAAGAACGTTTGGCTCTGTCGATAGATCTCGCTATTTTATTCCTAAGCTGGTGCCAACAAGCCGTTTTATTTGCTGCAAACGCTTTTTGACGTTTCCTGATCAGAGATTTAATTCTCGGCGTGATCCACGGTTTGTCATTTTCATGCATCTTGACCTTTCGCGTCGGAAAGTATGTGTCAATCAAGGAAGCAGAGTCGAGTAAAACAATTCACATTTAAGATTGACATCGTCAGCTTCATAAACATTTGACCAATCACAGTCAAACAATCTTTTGACCGAACTGGCGTAACGCACTGTCTGGCGTTGGTCTCGTTGTTTTCGTTTTTGTTTTATTGATTTTCCTCACGTTATTCAGCAGGTGACCATAACACGGAAGAGTGATCACTAGCTCCTAACGGCGGAAGAATCGAAGGGGTCAAGTAGAAGTTTCCAAAATTGGTAACAATTTTATCCAGGGTTTGCTGACCCCTGGTGGGTTTGTCGACAACTTGGATGAAGCCACGGTTTGAGGTCAACGGAGTGACATCCAAATCATTGAGGTCACCCATGAAGACGAATCCAGCATTTGGATGTTTTGATGCAATCACATCCATTGTAGTGAGAAGGTGATCGATTAAGTCACTGGCAGTAGAAGCACCGGGAGGGTGATAAATCGCAGCTACGACTATGAACGAGATGGAACGAGGAGTCGTTCGGAAGAATTCTCACCCACACCACTTCAAGATCAACGGGTACCACAACGCTTGTTATGAGATCTGGATTCAAAGAATGGTGGGCGTAAATGGTTACTCCACCCCCTTTGCGTTGGACTCTCGACTTCACAAAAACATCGTAGTTCGGTATTGAAACGTAGTCAGTCGGCAGATCTGAACGAAACCAAGTTTCGGTGACGGCGATAACGTCGACATCGTTATTTCCAACGTACGTTGAGAACTCGTCGAATTTGTTATTGAGAAAACGTGTATTCATCAATAAAAATGAAGGAAAATCAAAAGAGTGTAAGCCATGGTTGACAGAAACAGGAATAGGAACCAAGTTAGACGTATCTCGGTGACGTATATCCGATGACGAAGAACTTATTTGCAAAGGTACTCGGTTCCCTATGATAGTAGAGATCGTTCTCCGAAGGTGTTTACCTCCACGCCTTCCTCTATGTTTACGTTTATTTTGACGTTCACGATCAATTCCCAGACAATGAATGGTATCTATAGTAACGTTAGTCAAGGCTTTCTCGTTCTGGTTACGTAACGCTAACAAAGAGTTCTGCAAATACGTCAAGCGTTCTCTTTGTATTCTTCCGATGGCGGGATTTACGAAATTTGGATCCATTTTATATGTCAAATTGGTCCGCTGACCGATATCTCCGTCGTGAGTCTCGGCGTGATTCACAGCCATGGTCCGTAGGGCAGTAAGCAATACTATGGTGAAATTCCAAGATAACAACATCATGTTTATTCAGAAAATACAAGGTTTCCTACCTTATTCGATGGTTCACAATTCATCAATCGCAATCTAATCAAAGTGTGACACAATCAATATAAGAAATCTCTCCATGAAAATAGTAAAATTCAAAGCTTAAAAGTTGTAGAAAACTGTAGGCGTCTTCTCGTGACAGCGCCATCAATTATCAAAATGATTTTTACATGGCAATGAAGTAAAATTACTTGGATATTGTATGATATGTTATTTGTTTAACATTGGCAATTATTTTAGATAGAAATGCCAGTAGAGTCATGAGAAGTCGGGAAACCCATTTCTATCTCGTCCGTCCGTGACATTGAACATTTAAAGCATTCTGTTCTTAGCATGTATCCATGGCAACAAAATTTAGCCATCATTTGGCACATCCAGTGGTACCCTTCCCTATCAAACACAGAAAATTTCAATATTTCTCATGACTAACTTTTCACGGGCTGTCAAAGTTTGAAAATTTGCAAAATGTCCGTCCGTGACAAACTGACCAAGCTCATGTACAGTGTAGTGTATGTATACATGTATGTACGTATTGTACCATGAGCGAGTGCGTATGACAAATAGTCTTTGGGCACAGAGACTTGGTTTAGTTGAAGGGATTCGATTGAGAGTTTGCAATGTTGAGATTTTTGTTGCTTTCCTTCACTTTCACATACAGTACCATTTATTACCTTTCAAAGACAGTGAATATAGCAAATATTTCTGAATAGGTCAGTCAGACTGGCAAGACCTACTCCAAACCCACCACTAACTCGCCATCTGCCGTAATGTAATATATTAATGAGTTTTCGGGAACAGTACGGTAGGTAACAAGACGGTTGGTTTAATCGACCGTACTTCTCCCGCACTCGCATACCGTCGTGACTTGTAAGCGCTTCGCAGTCTGCGAAGACCGACGGTGAATAGCATTTCTGTGTATCTTCTCTGTATTTCTTCTTCTTTAAACCAATTCCTATGTATTTCTTTGTTTTGTCCTTTCTGTTTACCTTTTTCCTATCATTTTAATGTATTACTTTGTGTTGTCCTTTCTTTCATCATCTTGTCTACCATTTCTTCATGTATTTCTTTGTTTTATCCTTCTTTCCTCTTCTCTCCTACAAATTCTTATGTATTTTCTGTTTTTTTATCCTTCTTTTCTTTCCTCTCCTATAAATTCTTATGTATTTCCTTTGTTTTATCCTTCTTTCCCTCTTCTCTCCCTATAAATTGTTATGTATTTCTTTGTTTTATTCTTCTTTCATCTTCTCTCCTATAAATTCTTATGTATTTTCTTTGTTTTTATCCTTCTTTTCCTCTTTCTCTCCTATAATTGTTATGTATTTCTTGTTTTTATCCTTCTTTCATCTTCTCTCCTATAAAATTCTATAGTATTTCTTTGTTTTTATCCTTCTGTCTCTTCTGTCCTATAAATTGTTATGTATATCCCTTTTTTTTTGTTTTTCTTCTTTCCTCTTCTCTCCTACACTGAAAACCTAACCTCGTCCGTCAAATGGACCGACTAGCTTTTAAAGCTAGTCGGTCAAGACGGACTAGTTTTAAAGCTAGTCTGTCATGTTAGTTCCGTCGAGACGGACTAGATACAACTGAATCTACAATCTCTCAACTTGACGGAAACGAGCTTTTTAAAGCTCGTCCGTCAAGCTTGATGTTAGTCCGTCCGCGGGACCGACTAGGACGTAAGAGTAGCTGGGTGGACCCAGTTTACCATTAAATGACTGACTAGTTTTGATACAAATAGTGCAATGTCCGTTTCCATTACTTCTCTATTTTATTCTGTTTCCGCGAGCATAATCAAGTTGACTCATTCTGAAACAAAGGTTCTTTGGCTTGACCAATCTGAAAGCTTACGAGACAAACATCTATCGTGACAAGTATGCAATTCACAAGTACCGTAGAATTCCAAATTTGTTCTCACAATCCTCAGTTTACAGGCTTATTGAATACCTTGTTACTATAGAACTCAAGAACCCGATATTTTCTTACGATGCTGGTGAATGCCCGGCTTAGCAACAACGTGAATAGAAGTTGGATACAATTAACATTCCAAACAAGGTTGTTTTGGGCTTGACAATCAATCGTGACAAATATGCCATTCGCGAGTTGTGTTTAGTAAATATTGTTCCATTATTTAATTACAGGCTAATTGAATACTCGTTACTATATACCATGAACCGATCTTATAGATTGCTGGTGAATTCCCGCTTAGCATACAAGCAGTGGAATATATATATATATATAACATTGCATGCGAAAGACATCACTGTTGCATTATTGTATGTGAATTCCCATTTAATGAGCAACTGTACAGACGAAAACTTTAATAGGCCTAGTACCCCGTAAAGTTTATAGATTTTGATTATAATGGCGATCTCCTTCCTGTGACTGACTGTGTGAGTTATTCTTTATTAATTCCTTATTTTTCCAGTTCACAGATAGCGTTATTTTTTTCACATAGATTAATGCTATAAATCACCAACTGCGAAAATTATGTTCTTGGCCCAAATCACTTTATAAAATTGTGTGTTATTTACAACTATAGTAACAATCACATGAAATTATGAAAATTGGAAATTTAATTCTAATGATAAATATAGGCGCCATTTTCTTTGATTAACTTGTATCTGAAAAGAAAAGAAATATTGGATTAGAGGCTAAGCACGACTTTGGGATTCTAAGTGTGCTCTCAAGGACAAGTGTATACGCCGAAAATGCAAAGCAGGTAGGCCTACAGCAAAAATCATGATGATGCAGCCAACGCGGGGGACCCCTGGGCCCCGTGCCCCCATTATTTTTGATTATTGCCATAATGTTATTAATTCTGTCTTCTGAGTTTATATCATCATAATAATTTATTTATTTATTTTTTTTTTTTGTGCTCAAATTCTTGTTTGACAAAATGCCATGTTTTAATCGTATCTTTATGTCTTCTAATATTTTGATTGACGTCTCTGACAAGCTGTGAAGCATATTACCTCGTCCGTCATGCCTAGTCTGTCAAGACAGCAGCAATAACATCGCGGCAGAAAGCGCGACGGACTAGCTTTTACACAATGACCGACTAGATGTAAAAAGCTAGTCCTGCTCAAAAGTTTCCGTTCCCCAGTTCCCCCCCCCCCTTTTTCCCCTGGGCACACTAGACTAGCTTTTATGCTAGCCCGTGCAAACTAGTCGGTCACGACGGACGAGCTTTAAAAATTAGTCTGTCCGTGACCAACTAGCTTAAACTTAGTCTGTCATGACGGACTAACTTGACGAGTAGCTTTCCAGCTAGTCCGTAGAGACGGACGAAAGTTTTAAAAAGCTAGTCCCGTAAATAACCGAGTTGTGTTGAAGGAAAGCTAGTCCGTCGTGACCGAGTAGTTTTAAAGCTAGTCAGTGTGGGCATCACTACAGACTAGCTTTAAAGCTAGTCGGTCTACCCGTTTAAGGTTTTCAGTGTATTGAATTCTTATGTATTTCTTTGGTTTTAATCCTTCTTTCTCTTCTCTCCTATAAATATTATGTATTTCTTTGTTTTTATCCTTTCTTTTCTTCTCTGCCGCTATAAATTCTTATGTAATTTCTTTGTTTTACCTTCTTTCTTCTTCTCTCCTATAAATTCTTATGTATATCTTGTTTTATCCTTCTTTCCCTCTCTCTCCCTACGAATTCTTATGTATTTCTTTGGTTTATCCTCTTTTCTCTTCTCTCCTATAAATTCCTTATGTATTTCTTTGTTATCCTTCTTCCTCTTCTCTCCTGTGAATTCTTTATGTATTTTTCTTTGTTTTTATCCTTCTTTTCTGTCCTAAATTACTGATGTATCTTCTGTGGTATTTCCTTCTTTCCCTAACTCATCTCCTATGACTATTGGTTTCTATTCTGTACCTTTGTCATTTTCTTTAATGTTATTGTTTCCTTTCTCTTCTCATCTAGTTAATATTCTCATGTATTCTCTTTTGTTTTTATCCTTCTTTCCTCTTCTCTCCTACAATTCTTTGGTATATTTCGTGTTTTTATCCTTCTTTTCTTTTCTCTCCTATAAATGTCTTATGTATTATCTTTGTTTGTATCAGTTCTTTCCCTCTTCCTCTCCTATAAATTTTTATTGTATTTCTTCGGTTTATCCTTCTATTTCATCTTCTCTCACTATAAACTTTCCTATGTATTTCTTTGTTGTTTATCTTCTTTCCCTCTTCTCTCCTATAAATTGCTTATGTATATTTTGTTTTATGCCTTCTTTCACTCTTCTCTCCTATAATTCTTATGTATTTCTTTGTTTATCCTTCTGTCTCTTTCTTTCCGTATTAAATTGTCTTATGCTATATCTTTGTTTTATCCTTGCTTTCCTCTTCTTCCTACACTGAAACCTAACGCTCGTCGATCAATGGACCGACTAGCTTTAAAGATAGGTCGGTCAAGACGGACTAGTTTAAAGCTAGCTCTGTCATGTTAGTCCGTCGAGACGGCTATACAACACTGGAATCTAACATCAGTCTCAGACTGACGAACCGAGGCCCCTTTAAAGTCTCGTCTCAAGGGTTGATGTTAGTCCGTCGACGGACCGGACTTAAGGACGATAAGAGTAGCTGGGTGGACCCAGTTTACCCATTAAATGACTGACTAGTTTTTGATAGCAAATAGTTGCAATGTCGTTTCAATGACCTTCATCTATTTATTCCTGTTTCGCCGAGCATATCAAGTTGATACATTCTGAAACAAAGGTTCATTTTGGCTTGACAATCTGAAAGCTTACGAGACAAACACTTTCTATCGTGACAAGTATGCAATTCACACAAGTACCGGTAATTCCAAATATTGTTCTCCAATCCTCAGTATACAGGCTTATTGAATACTTGTTACTATAGAAGCTCAAGAACCCGATATTTTCCTTACAGATTGCTGGTGTAATGCCAGGTTTAGCAAACACGTGAAATAGAAGTTGGAGTCTACAATTAACAATTCTCAAACAAAGGTTGTTTTGGCTTGACAATTGAGGATAGATACCAATACTTCGTGACAAGTATGCCATTCGCGAGTTGGTTAGCAAATATTGCCATGTATTTATTACGAGGCTAATTGAATCTTCGTTACTATATCATACCCATGAACCGTCATTTCTTACTAGATTGCTGGTTGAATTCCCGGCTTAGAACAGCAGTGAATAGAAGGTGGTACAATTTATTGAATAAATGTGCACATTGCCGAAAAGGACATCACTGTTGCATTATCTGTATGTGAATTCCATTTAATGAGCACTGTTACAGACGACACACTTTAATAGGCCTAACCCCGTAAAGTTTAAGATTTTGATTATAATAGGCGATCTCTTTCCTGTGACATGACTGTTGAGTATTCTTTTATTAATTTCCTTATGTTTCATTCACAGATAGCGTTATTTTTTCACAATAGATTAATGCTATTAAATCACCAAAACGCGAAAATTATGTACTTTGCCAAATCAATTTAATAATTGATGTGTATTTACACACTATAGTAACAGATCACATGTAAATTATGAAAATTGAAATTTATTCTAAAAATAATATATAGGCGCCAACTTTTCTTTTAGATTACTTGTGATCTATGAAAGAAAAGAATATTGAGTTAAGAGGCAAGTACAGACTTTGGGATTCCTAAAGTGGCTTCAAAGGACAAGTGTATACCGGCCCGAAAAATGCAAAAAGACAGGTAGGCTCTACAGCAAAAAGTCAATGATGACCAAGACATCGGCGGGACCCCTGGGCCCCGTGCCCACATTATCTGATTATGCCATAATGTATAATTATTCCTGCTTCTGATTTATATCATCATAATAATTCTTTTTTTATTTTTTTTTTTTTTTTGTGTGCTCAAATTCTTGTGACAAAATGCATGTTTTTAATCGTATATTTATAATTGTTCTTCTAATATTTTAGATTTGAACGTCTCTGACAAGCTGTGAGCCATATTAACCTCGTCCGTTCATGCTAGTCTGTCAAGACAGAAAGCAATAACATCGCGGCAGAAAGCGCGACGGATAGCTTTTAACACCATGACCGACTAGCTGTAAAGCTAGTCCTGCTCAAAAGCTCGTCAGTTCTGGGCATCATTACGACTAGATTTTATGGCAGTCCGTCAAACTAGTCCGGACGACGGACGAGCTTTAAAATTATCTGTCGGTGACGACTAGCTTTAAAGCTAGTCTGTCATGACGGACTAACTTGAACGACGTAGCTTTCAAGCTA
>CALNVZ010002212.1:29064-67414 GCA_940671915.1 Paracentrotus lividus | reverse complement strand
AAAAAAGAAGAGATGCTATTGGTATTGCTGACCAAGCACAAGGCGGCACACTCTTTTTTGGATTCTCTCAATTTGTGTATTTTGGTTTGCTGTCAGCCCGGGATGCCAAACTGGGGCACAGTATTCGACAACAGGGCGTACATAAGAACAATAAACAGTTATCAGATCAGTTGCAGGAGTTTAAACCCTTTCAGAATCCTAAGCATGTGCAGCCTTCTGTTTGCTCGCTTGACCATTTCATTTACTTGACTTGACCACTTTAGGTCATTTTGAACAAGTACTCCTAGTAGTTTCACAACTGTTACTTCACTCAGTTCATATTCCCCGATGCGTATCTTAGGAGTGATAACCTCGGGACGCATGAAGTTCATGTTCATTACTACACATTTTGGGGTTTAGTTTCATATTATTTTGGTTTGTCCACTGTTCAAGTTTATTTACACTGTTCTGGATCGTGGAGGGTTTGTTCACTTTCCTACACTCTAACAATGAAAGATCATCAACGTACTTCCAATTGGGGTGTTCACAGTCCTGACATGATCATTTCATAGACAGAAATCATGGCTCATAGTCGGCGAAGGAGCTCCCGGAACGGAGCCCGCACACCTTTGTCCACGAAGAGTAGGCTGCCATATACCTCACACACTGCTCGCGATCAGAAAGAAAGCTTCCAATCCAAGCAACGATAGATGGTGAAGCGTTCATCTTTAGCAAGTTGATAATCGCAAGGCGATGTTCTATCCTGTCGAATGCTTTACTAAAGTCAGTAGCTATTAACGTTGACACGGTCTTTGGTTTGTCTGCGTTACTGTAGATAGCGTTCAGAAGATCAATGAGGTAGTGAGCGGTCGAACAACCTTTTCTATTACCAAACTGTGATTCGACGATACTGCTGTTGATGTCAGTGAGTAGCCAGCGGGCTATAAACTTTTCGATTATTTTCGAGAAATGATCAGTTAGGGATACGGGTCGTACTCATCAATAGTTGGTTTAGGGTTTTTTGGTATGGGGACGATGACTGCCCTTTTCCAGCGACTCGGTACTGTGGTCTGGTTGAAGGAGGCATTGAAGATGTGATTGAGCGGGACACACAATTCGTATGCGAACTCCCAGATGATCTTACACGGGATGCCATCCGGGCCGGGAGCCTTTCGGCGATTAATTTACGGAGTTCATGAAACACTTCCCAGGGTTGGACAGTTGGAAGAGGTTTAGGGGCAGGTAAAAACGATGGTAGTAGTGTCGTGTCCAGTCGCTTTATATCCTTAGCAACATTCAGAAAAGTCTCATTGATTTTATTTGCTATCCCAGTGAAGTCCAGCTGGTTTATCCCATCTGCCTTTATCGTAGTTGCCTTTGTCCCAGCTGGAGAGATCATCATTTGATATTTCTATACCACTGCGAGGGATTAGTCTTCTTCATCTTCTGTACCCGTTCGGCATAGAAAGAACGTTTGGCTCTGTCGATAGATCTCGCTATTTTATTCCTAAGCTGGTGCCAACAAGCCGTTTTATTTGCTGCAAACGCTTTTTGACGTTTCCTGATCAGAGATTTAATTCTCGGCGTGATCCACGGTTTGTCATTTTCATGCATCTTGACCTTTCGCGTCGGAAAGTATGTGTCAATCAAGGGAAGCAGAGTCGAGTAAAACAATTCACATTTAAGATTGACATCGTCAGCTTCATAAACATTTGACCAATCACAGTCAACAATCTTTTGACCGAACTGGCGTAACGCACTGTCTGGCGTTGGTCTCGTTGTTTCGTTTTTGTTTTATTGATTTTCCTCACGTATTCAGCAGGTGACCATAACACGGAAGAGTGATCACTAGCTCCTAACGGCGGAAGAATCGAAGGGGTCAAGTAGAAGTTTCCAAAATTGGTAACAATTTTATCCAGGGTTTGCTGACCCTGGTGGGTTTGTCGACAACTTGGATGAAGCCACGGTTTGAGGTCAACGGAGTGACATCCAAATCATTGAGGTCACCCATGAAGACGAATCCAGCATTTGGATGTTTTGATGCAATCACATCCATTGTAGTGAGAAGGTGATCGATTAAGTCACTGGCAGTAGAAGCACCGGGAGGGTGATAAATCGCAGCTACGACTATGAACGAGATGGAACGAGGAAGTCGTTTCGGAAGAATTCTCACCCACACCACTTCAAGATCAACGGGTACCACAACGCTTGTTATGAGATCTGGATTCAAGAATGGTGGGCGTAAATGGTTACTCCACCCCCTTTGCGTTGGACTCTCGACTTCACAAAAACATCGTAGTTCGGTATTGAAACGTAGTCAGTCGGCAGATCTGAACGAAACCAAGTTTCGGTGACGGCGATAACGTCGACATCGTTATTTCCAACGTACGTTGAGAACTCGTCGAATTTGTTATTGAGAAAACGTGTATTCATCAATAAAAATGAAGGAAAATCAAAAGAGTGTAAGCCATGGTTGACAGAAACAGGAATAGGAACCAAGTTAGACGTATCTCGGTGACGTATATCCGATGACGAAGAACTTATTTGCAAAGGTACTCGGTTCCCTATGATAGTAGAGATCGTTCTCCGAAGGTGTTTACCTCCACGCCTTCCTCTATGTTTACGTTTATTTTGACGTTCACGATCAATTCCCAGACAATGAATGGTATCTATAGTAACGTTAGTCAAGGCTTTCTCGTTCTGGTTACGTAACGCTAACAAAGAGTTCTGCAAATACGTCAAGCGTTCTCTTTGTATTCTTCCGATGGCGGGATTTACGAAATTTGGATCCATTTTATATGTCAAATTGGTCCGCTGACCGATATCTCCGTCGTGAGTCTCGGCGTGATTCACAGCCATGGTCCGTAGGGCAGTAAGCAATACTATGGTGAAATTCAAGATAACAACATCATGTTTATTCAGAAAATACAAGGTTTCCTACCTTATTCGATGGTTCACAATTCATCAATCGCAATCTAATCAAAGTGTGACACAATCAATATAAGAAATCTCTCCATGAAAATAGTAAAATTCAAAGCTTAAAAGTTGTAGAAAACTGTAGGCGTCTTCTCGTGACAGCGCCATCAATTCACCAATAATTTTGAAACATTAAGCAATGATCTGGTAAAATTTCATTATCCTTCAGCCAGTTATTTTAATTTTATGACCATTTCAAAATGTGACTCGCGTGACACAGGAGTGTGACTCGCGTGACAAGTGTCATTTTGGACTAAAAGTTGAACCAATTATCATAATTACATATAGTAGAATGGGCCACAATTCAACCAAACAAAGCATTTATAGTCAGTTGTATCACATACAACCTAAAACAAAAGAATTATTTCATTCCAGATAGATTTGGAGGTCTTGGAACATACAATGCAAAATGGTGATTTTCCCATTGACTTGTGTATTGTAGCAACATAATTGATAGAAAAGCAAATATGAAAACCTATGATTATAAATTTTGATAACTCAGAAAATATTTAAGATAAAGGTATGAAACTTTGAGGGATTATATTTCATAGTATGTCCTACCAGGATGCCAAATTTCAGAAGATATAATAACTCCATGGCAGTTATCTTAGGGGGCTGAAATCCATCCACTTTTTCTCATTTTCACCAAAATTCCAATGTAAAATTTACCTATTATTTCTCATTTTTGGCCAAATAACCCAATTGTTATCCTCAATTTGATAATCAGAACATTTAACAAGACTTATTTGAAGGCAGATTTTATTTCTTTTCAACAAAATCCTAATCATTATCTTTATTTCCCCAAACTTTGCCTTTTTTGTAAAATGTGACTCGCGTAACAGTACCCTAAGAAACCCAAAAGTGACTCGCGTGACAGTGCTTTAGGGTGTTTTTTCATAATGAAGTGGTCTGCACTTGAAAATTTTCTTTGGTGGTATGATTGAGGACCCTAAGCTCCTTACTTTTTATCAACTACATATCATACACTCTACTACTTTTTAAGTGAACTAAAAATATAGGTGTATTTTTGTGACTCGCGTGACATATTTCGAGGGTGTTTTCAATTTGAAATATTGTCAAGCTCGGTTCACATAAATGCAGGAACCAATGTGATATGACAAGATGGGTATAAAGTTAATCAGAATACTAAAATTTATGAATCTTCTCACTATGGAACATGCTTGGAATAGCATTATTAGGGTTACCAAAAAACATACTTTTTGGAGCAAATATGTTGTCTCTTTGAGGTGGTGTACATGTAACTCGGTGGTTTGAAGATAAAAAGTGATGAAAATTCAGATTTATACCATTTGAATATGTACCTAGCCAAAAAGTACAATATTTTTTTCATTGGTTATATTTGAAATTTTAAGCAATGGGTGTCGAGTTACACGGAATGGCTGATATATTGTTGGAAAGTTCTGACTTTGAAGAGTTCAAATATGCATGCAATTTTCTTGTAGGGTACTTAGTTTTTTTTCTGCCAAGATTTTTCTGGAAGTACTTTTTCTCACCTTTTTTCACATATTTTGATCTGTAACTTCTTATGCTTTAACTCTATCCCTTTTCAGAATGATTTTTTGAGTTCTTCAGACAATTCTCTTTCAGAATATGTATACTTTTATGGGTATAGGGTGTCAAATATAAGAATAATACTCTATTAAATAAAAACGGTACGATTTCTTTGAAAACATATCATGTAACGGAAAAGGGCCCACCTCAAAACGCATGGTCAATTTCAGCATGGAGTTCCCCTTTAAACTTACAAAGCCAGGCTTCCCCTTGAGTTTCCCCATTGGTCTGTTTATTGTTATGTTTAATAGTCATTCCCCCCCCCCAAAAAAAAAAATGTTTTTGTTTAACTTATGCTCATTTCTGCATCAAGTGTGTTCAAGCTTGGTACAAAATGATAACTTGGTTATTCCTCATATTTATTGATGAGGAAGGTGAGATCAAACGTCATCTAGAGGAGAAAAGGTCTGAATTGCAATATTAGGTGAGACTCGGAGCTTTCGAACCACCTTGTTAGGTATTAAGGTGGTATAACACAACATGGGGAGAGTTCAAAACACATAACCGTATACTTAATTGTGAATTTAGATTTTTAGAGTAGGAGTTCATAGGCTAAACAGGGATGTGTTCGAAAGGATAGGAATGTACAGTGGCGGATCCAGGCGGGGGCGCAGTGGACACGCGCCCCCTCTATAATTTGAAAGCCACTCATTGACTATTCATGTTTTTAAAAAATTTAAAACTTTTTCGGTTGCGTCCCCTTTTTCCGAAATTTTTGGGATGGGCCCCCCCCCCCCCCCATATTTCTAAATCCTGGATCCGCCAGTGATGTACCGGCTTCTTTTGTACCCATGTATTGCGCCGTGTTCCATATACGG
This sequence comes from Paracentrotus lividus, assembly GCA_940671915.1. NCBI lineage: Eukaryota > Metazoa > Echinodermata > Echinoidea > Camarodonta > Echinidae > Paracentrotus > Paracentrotus lividus. Next base: position 62,069 of record CALNVZ010002212.1, on the reverse strand, counting down.
GTGTCCTAGAGAGGTATTTGAATATAATGCCTTTCAGGTGTTTCAAAGTAAAAAAAAATTTTCCTTTGGCGAAAGCTTTTTTGAGAGAACATGATAATTAGGATTCTATTTTGGCTTGTCCAATTTTTAATGGTGCATAGTATGTTTTGTTGGCATAATGGGTATTAGCAAATATAAATACCCATGATTCAAATATATGAAAATTTAATTATCTCAAATTTATGCAAGAAATATAATGAGTGAGCTCTAAACTTGTGGAATCTAGTGAAAAGTTTTTATCATCTATTTGATTAATAGATAGTAGAAAACTATAGGCCCTATGACAGTTTTCACATTTCTTATATCACAGGTCCTTCCATTTTGTTGCCCATGTAAATCATGCTATTTTTTTCAAATTGGACAGTTAAAACAAAATATATATATATTTTTATTTTTTGCACTGAACATGGATATCAAGGCACCGATTGAAATGCTTTTTGTATCCTTGTGTTTTACTGGTATGGTCAGGTTTCATTTCCATCCTAACACATCCCTGGGCTAAGCAAGTTTCTACATAAAAGATATATTACCTTGATAACCTTAGAAAATACCAATGGATGAATTCATATTTCTTGTAAAAAATATTCAAGATCAGATATTTAAGATTGCTTGTTTCTACCAGTTTTCTTGTTTTGTTTTGTTTTTGTTTTTGTTTTTGTTCTTTGTTCTTTTTCTTTCTTGTTTTGACACTGTCATATGCTCGTATTTTTGTTTCAATTGATATATTTTGATTAATGGTTTAAAGATTATTTCAAATGTGGTATTATACACAAATGACGGCTGTTGATTTTGTTTTATTTGAAGCAATGGTCTTTGCAATTGTTTCAGATATAATTGCTGGTATATAGTATTATTGACTTTACAGTAATTAGTACTCTTGGTAGATTTTCCAATTTAACATTTTTATTTAACCTATCATAGACATGTATAGACTAGAAAAAGTTGAGGTGTTAATTTTGAATGATGAATTCATATATTGTCTTTTTTATGAAAAAAATATATCATTCTAGTAATGTTTATTTTATCAAAACAAATCAAACTTTACAGTACTCTTTTAACAGACATCCTTTATTCTTTTCCTTTCTCATACTAGGGTGTGGTCAATCCTTCAAGTCTTGGAGCAGAGTGCCAGGGTTATGCCAGAGGTTTAGGACATACATGTAGCTTCCTCTATAGAAGAAGCCCAACATACTGTATCCAAATAGTGATGAATACAGATATAATGGTGAGTTGATGATGATAATGGCAAGGATGACGGTTTAGGTAGCACTTACAATTTGTTTTATCCCAAATTGCTCAAAAACGTGAATTCATGTACAAAGTCAATGGGCAAGTCCAAGCTATTTGTTCCCGAGGTGGTGATTTTTCAACTTTTCAACCATTTTTGTATCAAGTGTGTCAGTAAGGTTTTAAAGGTACATAATAATGTATCATATATTAGCACAAGTGTATGAAATAAACTTAATGCAATGGAGGTCAAAAAGTCATTTCAAGGTCATATGACGTCACAAGGCTCATTAATATGAATGAAAAAAATGATAAAATGCATTAAAAATGCTATTTTCAACCAATATTTCTAAAGATTTGTTATAGGAATACAACCAAAAAGTACATATTTTCTGTTTAGATATCATCTTGGCTTCCTCTGGTGAAAATGTCACAATCCTAGCACATAACTTTCCATATTTTTATTCTTAAAGTATTCATGTCTCAGAAGTAGTCTCACAAAAGATACTGAGCTGATGTAAAATAATGCAATTTTATTATTCTCCCTCCTACCTTAATTAATGAAACAAAATAAGTATTTTTTACATTGGTGTGTTGTATTATGTTTATTTTGATTAATCAGCAGGATTTTTTTACACAATATGTTGCTACGTCTTCGCTACACCAAATGTTTAAGGGAAAATATTTCATGGAATAATTGTCCCGTGTGTTACGTTGGCATATTTTTGAAAACTTGACCTTGCCAAAAAACTTAAAGTTTTATCAACATTAAAATATGTATTTAGAAAGTTTATTACATGGTTAAGAGGATGTGACTATGTAAGTTTTTATCTGCTCTTTAAATTCCTAGTATCATGTGAACAAATTCAAAATAGAAAAACACTGGTCCCATGTGTTACGAACGAATAAATTATCATAAATTAAAAATGAATTGAGTTATTTCAATTATTGTTTATAATTTTGTTGAAGATTCTTAGTACCTTCAAAAATATACCCAAGGATTGATATTTCAATTTAAGATTTATCAAAAAAGCCTATTTTCGTCTCTGAATGTCCCGTTTGTTACATTGCAAAATAGCGTGGACTTGCCCCAATACAAATTGTGTTTCAGCTAAAATTCATAATTCATAAATGAGTAATTAAATTTGCTTTTATTGATAACAATTATCCGATTTGCTGCTATTTAAGACCGAAATAATGTTGCCGACAATTTCCATTGAAAATTTTTTTTAAAAAACAAAAAGTCATTAAACCATGATATACATCCCCCCCCCCCAAAAAAAAAAAAAAAAAATTGATTTTTTTTATGTGCCTTTGATTAAAGTCTCATAAAGAGTCTGTAAACTGAAAATGAGCACTTCAAGGGCTTTATTTAATGATTTACAGCCAAATTCTAATTTTATGCATAAATTAGCATTATTAATGATTTAAAATAAATTTGAATTATTTTTTCACAATCAAATATACGATTCTGTAGATTACGTCATGGATGAAGTGTGTGTTGATTTTTCTTGCGATCGTGCCATAAACGGACAAGATCTGAAGGTCTTTCCACTCTTTCCAGCCTCCAAAATACCCCAGTCTAATTAGGGTTAAGCAAACATATTGTCAGGTTATGATTTATTTAGGGAGAAAAATAGCCAAATTATGATGAAATCCCTTTAAAGATACAAAACACATTGGTCAATTGAATAATGGAATTGAACACTAGCAAACTTGAATTACTTCAAAGTCCTTATTACATGTAGGTTTCTTTTTTCTTTCTCTCCATATCAAGACTTTCAGAGGTAGAAAATTCTTGAAAAATTAGAGTAATTAGAGTGTTTGTCTTGTGTTATTTTAAAACATTCCAAACCAGAATTTAATGCAAAATATATCTCATTATTCTCTTAATTCATAATATTTTGAAAGCCAATCTTCGTCCTTTTTAAGGAATAAGGAAAAGAAGCAGTCCAATGTTATTACCACCACTCTCTCCACCAAACACACAAATACCCACCAGTACCTACACTCATCGAGCCGTCGCCTCAGTCACTGCAAAACCAGCATCCCATATAGTCAAGCCCTCGGACTCCGCCACATCTGTTTGGCTTATTTTGGCTTTTCATCCCATGCCAGGAACTTGAAGAATTATCTTGTAACCAGAGGACACAGTGCTAGGATAGTCCAAAAAGCCACTGACAAAGGTTGTTCTCTCCCTACATTATCTCAAACAGAAAGCCAACTACCAGGACAAAATACCCCTCGTGACCACCTGTCAACCTGATTTACCTCCTCTCCACACTATCCTTCATGCTATTCTCCACCCTTCTAATCATGCTATTCCTGACACTCCCATCATGGCATTTCAATGCCCTTGAATCCTCAGGGATCTCATCAATCTTGCTGAAGTGCCTTCCCCTATTGACCATTCTTTCTTTCTAGAACATAACCTATTCTATGATTAATGTAGAGAATTGCTTTCCTTAATTTTCACAGAACCATGATAGTTGGATATGCAAAGGCCTTCTCCGTAGCCACCCGTTTACCGTCATCCTGTATTGTTAACTGAAATATTGCCACAGCAAGCTTCATCAAGGTACGTTTTGAGTATGAATAACATCAATTGCTTGTAGATGTAGGGTTTTAGAAGCAAAGACATTTATGGGTTAGGATAAGGATATGATCAAGATTAGGGTTAGGGCTCAGGTTAGGATTAAGATCATCAACTTTGATGATGGCTACTGAGAAAATCAATCTTTTTATCAATCATAAGTCTTTGTGTTACAGGGCACTTTTACACCTAGATATAATCTTAAGGAGAAACTGTGATGGTAAAGCTAATTAGCCTCTGTCATTTTGCAAAAGTATACACTGTAGTTTCATGTTATCAACTAGGTGTACCTTTAGTTAAAGAATTGGTCTCTACATCTACCAAGTGATAACATATAGTTTACATAATCTGGGTGTGGTGCACTTATGCGGTGGTCACAACATGTAGGCTACAAGGCTTGATATCACTCATATAAGTATGTTTTCATGGAGACATGACTTCATATCAATAACTGATATATATGCACTGTGGCATTTTGACAGCCAAAAATAGTGCACGACTGATGAACGAGGATACTAGCTCATAATCAAATCTGCACATTACTTCATATTTGAATAGAATGCACTTGTTATGCTGGAATGTACCTGAAATGATTTCCTTGAATTTGACACGGTGTAAATTAATGTCAATGCTAAGTGATTTTGATGCTAAATTTGATCCTAAAAAGAGTTTACATGTAGTTGATCAGTGCCTCAAAGCATTTTATGATTTATACAGTTGCACACAGAATTATTCAACCCCATGATGCAATGCGTATATATGTTTTCTTATACAATTTTTCTTTGTTACTTAATGGAATGAAACAGTATGTATCAAATTATATATCAAATTAAAGGCGAGGCAATAGCCTGTGATTTTATCAACATTAGGAACCATGTTCATTCATGCATGAACAGTTATGTCATTTTCATTCCTTGTAATGCCTCAATGATTCTGGCTTGGTCATTCAGGTTTTTAATTGAGGACATGGTATGCTTTAATTTGATGAACAATTTATGGTACATCTGCATTATTATATTTAGAAACATTTTTTTTTTTTATGAATATACTTCTAAAACTTTTCTCCATTGAATTTGTACAGGAGTCGTACACAAAAATCAATGTTTCAATTTCAATTCTTCTGAAAATGAACAAAATCGAACAAAATCAAATTGAAGGACAGTATTCTATTGATTAAAAATTAGAATGACATAGTCATCACCATCGAAGCATTACCATGTAAATAATTGCGTCTGTGGTCACAGAAAGGTATGAAAATGACATTAACTTGCATTATCAACCACATCGGTTTACGCATGAATGAACACAGTTTATGAAGTTGATTGAATCAGAGGCTACTGTCTTTCCTTGAATTTGATGTATAATCTGGTGGATGTTACATGCACATTATTCGTTCAATAGAGAACCCAACTGAAATATTTAATATAAATACCTGAACTCGTACCATGGGGGTTGAATAAATGTGCATGCAACTGTAATTAGCCTAATATTGATTTTTATCATGGTTAGGATAGGTTTGGGCTGTTAGTGAAACACCGTCTGGCCTATGTTCAATATAATTGATTGAAATTTAAAAATGTTTACTTTTTAAAAAGTTATTCTAGGGACCAATGACGAATTGATTATCAAAACCTGAACAACTGTAGAGGGGAAAGTGGGGATGGGGAGAAAAGTATATTATATTTTTTTGTTACTTCTTTATCTGTATTGAGTTTGATGATTCTATGAAATTTTTTATTATTTTTTTCTTCTTTATATTATTGAAGTTTTTTTGCTGTTCAATACGGTGATGATCGATCTCTTGCAATGAATAAGATGTTGTATGGGAGATCATTGGCAACAGGAAGCTGAAGCTGAGATGCATTCTTTTGCCTCAACTTTTTCTATAGTAAGAATATTCACATTCTTCTTTTTTTTTTAAATCTATGTTGTATAATATTATAATCATACTTTCTTAAATTCAATATACATTGTATGATCATTTCTTGAATTCAATGGAATTTAAGAAAGGATCATATATTGAATTTAAGAAAGGATCATAGTTTTATAGATATAAATCTGATAAACACTGATAAAAATGATATAATTCTTGTTACAATAATGATTCCAATCATGTATAAAAAGAATATGCAAGATACTTTTAGTATTGCTGGTTCAAAACTATCTTCTGAAAAAGTTCTTAAAATTGTATTATGTGTGAACAAAGTGTCAAAAGGGTTTCCTTGCCTTGATTTTTTAGGATGTTGTGGCATGGATAGTGAGCATCCTGAATTTGTCGTAGACGCTCCATTCTGCTGGCTACAGACTGGTGGATGTCAGGTGGTGCAGTACCATACAGGACATGTTAGCTTCACACACTCATCGGTTTAAAACTTTTTTTCTTCATATTATTCGTATTGACACACATAGCTTGTTAAAATGTACTTGTGTCAAGTATGATTGGTTAAAGACTACCAGAATGCTAAAAGTAAATATACATACGCTGTTGCTCATAAAGGTTGGATATTTTTAATGTGATCAAACAACATCTTTTTGCACCGGCTTTAATTTCTTGAAATTGTTTGTCCCCACTTTCACTTTTCGGGGCCCTGGCTATATCTTGGACATTCCCTCAACCATTTCTGGGTATTGACAAACAAAAAAGTTTGTCAACCCCGACAATGCCCATTTTTGCCTTTTTTTTTTTTTTTTTTAATTTTAGGGCCCCTTTTTTGTTTACCCGGCTAACCAAGGTCCATTCAATCCTACTCCCATGAAACGCGACTGAGGTACAGGGTCGTTATTGTGCTTTATGTTTAATCAAAGTTAGGGTCAGAGGCTTTAGTTAGGGTCACAGGGTTTAGTCTCTTGTCTAGGGGAGGGGTTAACGTAAAAAGAAAGATCGGTGGAAAATTGAAATATTTCATCCTACCTTTATGGTCAAAACAGAGGAAATTAAAAGCAAGCATGAATACTTAATTATTATCATTTTCCAACAATTTTGTTTCAGTCTTCATGAAAAGGTTATAAATGTTGTCTATAGTCTTTTTTTTCATTGTGATTTCTGTTTGGCTTAGGTTATACAATACAATTTTGGGAAGGTAGAACTTTCATCCTTGGGCAAGTCCAAGCTATTTTATCACATGCATTTTTTGCAAATCCTTCGATGAAAACCCAGTCCTTGGGTATATCTTAGAAGGTACAAATGACCTTTATTTAAAACATGATTTATATTTAAAATTAATCATTTGTGTATTAATTTATGGTAATTTATTCGTCCGTATCTTCTTTAGCATTCAGTTATCATGTTAAGTACAAATTTTCATGTTAATACAACTTTCCTTTTTCTTGCAAGGTTGATTTTACAAAACATGTATTGTAACACATGAGACATGTACAATGTAACACATGGGACAAATTTTCCTGTATGTATTATGCATTGAATATTGTGTTTAGTAATTCTTTCGTAAAAACCTTTCATTATCAAAAAAAGTATTAGTTTGCTGTGCACGCCTGAGTTACATCTTGTGGAAATTTAGTGACCTTTGAGATTGCTCCAGATTTCTAAAAATATTCCTTCATCCAATTATACCCCTTCTGCCAGTTCCTACTAAATTTCAAGTAGATATGGAGAGAAAATGGCAGCTCTAGATAAAAGCTCATTGACTTTTAATCCTGACCTTGACCTTTGGCTGCTAATTAATTGTGAATGTATATATGCGGTAAATACCTGTAAATTCTATATAACCTTCCCAATTTTGTTCACCTTTGGATATCACAATTTACAAGTTGAAGGTATGCACAATACATATATGTAAATATAAGTTGTAGACATATATCGGTAAGGCAAAGGTCAATGAACTTGACCCTGAATCATGACCTATAGTTCGTGTCAGTCAAGATATTAGTAGTTATTACTTTTATGTCTCAATTGGGCATGTTATTGGGAATTTCTAGAAATTCTAGCTGAAGTTGGTTCCCAGGGAGGAAACTTCTGAATCAAGACATCAAGTGTAATTACCTTTGACCCTGACCTTTTGATCCATCCTCTGTGAAGAAATGTTCCTCTCCATAATTCTGAAGTTCCTAACAAAATGCATTATCATTGGACAATCCAAACTGAAGTTATTAAGAATAGTTAAAAAAAATGAAAATATTAAAAAAAAAACTATGAGAATACTTAAACATGTGTTGATTGAAACAACAATAATAATAATTATAATAATAAAGATGATTATAGCAATATTATTGATAAATACGATTGTTTAACTTTGTTACACAATTAGACTAGACAATAAATTTGAGAAATCAGTATTCATCCATATTGAAGTGTTCTCCATAGACTTTGTACACAATGTCCCATTTGTTACAGAATGTAATTAATAAATGTTGTATATTTAATAGATCTGATCAAACTTGTATTTTATGTTTCAGACATACCCCAATGTAGATTAGAACTTTTGACAGTTTCAGCCAAATTCAAATTGCATTTGCAAGTTTCCATAACAAATTTACCTTAAAAAGTAACACATGGGACATGCCAGATTTGGAACATCCATAATTTGCATATTTAATTACCTAGTGAACTGAAAATTATCACACAAATAAGTAATCCCCTAGACTCTACGTCCCTACACTGGTTTGGTCAATGTCACTGAAAACAATTGAAATATATTATAATTTAGTACATTTCTTAGTGTCCCATGTGTTACCATGATTTTTAATTTATGCAAATTTATTCATTAACTATAGCCTGCATAGCACAGTTGTTAACTTTTTGTTTGCATTTCATGAAATTTCAATGTTTTAGCTTTAATTTGGTGTATAGAACAACCCATTTGCACGAAGTTGAAAAATCAGCATTTTGGGAACAAATAGCTTGGACTTGCCCCTTGTAAAAATGAATAAAATGAATTTTGAGCAATAATTGAAATAAACTTTGACCCTTCCCCTAGACAAGAAATCGAAGTCTGTGGCAATAAATCTAGATTTAACTTAACAAAAAATAAAAATCCTATATCTCAGTTGCATTTCGTTTGGGTATTACTGAGGGGGGCTTGGTTAGCCGGGTAAACAAAAAAGGGGTCCCAAAATGAGAAAAAATTGCAAAAATGGGCATTGTGGGGGTTGACAAACTTGTTTTGTTTGTAAATACCCAGGAATGGTTGAGGGAATGTCCAAGATATAGCCAGGGTCCCAAAAGGTGAAAGATGGAAACTGCAAATATATTTATGTATATTTTCTCAATTGCATGTTTTATAATAACTTGTTGGCTTACACAGAAAGAACAACCTTGTTATATTTCTTACTTAGTGTATTTTATCCCTCCATGATAATTCACTATTTAACCCTTTAAGAGATTTTTTACTATAATTTTTATGTAACTATAGGTTTTTTTTAGAATGCATTTACAAAGACATTAGGCCTACTACTACTTTTTGTTAAAACTTTTGTTTCCTATTGTCAATTTGTAAGGTAAAATGCTGATTTTTATTATTTTTTGATATTGCAAATGCATAAAAAAAAAAATTGAAAAGAATAAAATTCTGTCACATCTTATCCCTCAGCCAAAAGATATATGTATCGGCAGAACCCTCAAAAACAGTAGGATCAGGCAACCACTAGGATGTAAAACTCAGAAAAGTTCAGTTCCATACCTCATTTGACTCATTGAATTCATCATAACTGACAGTGAATTTCAGAAATCAATGGTTAACAAGTTTAAATGTTAAGATGTTTGATTCTTGCAGTTCACTATTCATTTTTTACCATTTCAGTTTATTCTACTTCCCTTACCCATCAAATTTGACTTATTTTCTCTCATTGTAATGTTTTATTTATTTATATACAGTGGTGGCCAAAATTATTAGAACACCTGAACCTACACAAAGTCTATGGGATTATCAATGCCCTAGTTCATTTGCCGAAATCTGATTAAAGATTTCTTCTGTGTGCCATGAGCTTTCATGACTTTTTAGCATAGGGTCTTACGTATATGTTGATACCAAATTTATATAGTTTCGACCATCTGGTAATGCGCAGCATTAAAAATAGTTGCGCTTTGCGCTTTTGGTTTCCCCATAGACTTGTGTATTAAACATGTAGTCCAAATGCAAAAAAAGTAAAATGCCAATTACATATGCCGATTGCTCAAAAAGTATTCAAGGTAGAAGTATGAAACTTGGCAGGCTCATTTATTCTAATATACCTCAAATACATTCTAAGTTTCAGCAAATTTGGTCAAATGGGGAGGGTGGATTGGCCCCCACCCTTGGTGGTGAGATGACCAAAATAACCATGCCCATTGAAGGTCAAGACTATTTTTTTATTTATTTAATGAAGACACTCCTTGTAAATGTATATTTCTTTAAATGAAATTTCATGAGCAATTCAAATATGTTGAAATATTAAGGGTCATTGGAACAATGGACTTAAATAGGGGCACTGAATTAAACATTTGGGGCCCTTCAAAAGTAATTTTAAAATCCCCAAATAAGATGTAACTACTTCACCCTGTGTTGTTGTGCATGCCATTTTTGACATCCTCAGGAAATTTCCTTTCACAATATATATACTTTTGTAGGTAGAGGCTTAAAATGTTTAACGTTATGACACTCTGATCCTGAAAGGGGCAAGATTTTTAAATTTTTCAATTGGTGATGTAACTTAAAAAAGGGCGACTTGGGGGCGAGTTCCCAACGCATGGCTTTATTATTTAGTTTTTAAAGCATAATGATGATATTCGGAGACATTCCAACCATTTTATAGGTACTTAGATGGTCAACTGAATGAAAATTATTAAAATCATTTAAATATGCTTGGTGTTCTAATAATTTTGGCCACCACTGTATATATATATATATTTTTTAATAGTAGCATTAGCGTAACCTTTCTAATTGTTTTTGCATCTCAATTATTATCAGAGTCACACTGTTTAAGTTAAAACCTTTCAGATTAACTGAATCATAATATATTTTACTATCTCACTTTTTTTAATGCCTTTATCCTTGCACTACCAATTCGTCACACTCATGACTTCAGTTTTGCCTTATGTTGTCATTGTTATATCACCTGCCTATGACAAGAATGTAAAATTTCCTACCTGACAATGCAATTAGTGTGCCTATGTTTACACTTGAACTTACCTCTTTTATTATTGCATGATGACCATTGTAGTATTTCGATTTTCATCTGCGATTAGTGTAATTAGGATTTTGTATGTTATTTCATGTGCAATATTTACTTCAATGTGCATATGAATATGATAATATACATGTATTTATGTTGATAATTATAATAATAAAATGATAATAATCGTAACAATAATAATAATAATAACAGTAGGCCATTAATGATAATGACTGAATTGAAAGGATAAATGATCACGATCAATGAATATTAGCAACAACAAGATTTTGTTAAGATAATTTACTGAAATTCATACCTATTAGGGCACTGTATTTTATTTATGATAGGGTCATTCCATGGGGTTGGGGCAATTTTTCATGCAATGTCCCCTGAAAGGGATGTATCAACTTTTGCAGTTTGCCATGAAGATCAATTCAGATGTGGTTAAGTTTTGAGCTGTCAATGAAAATTGGTCTCTGTTCTCAGTAATAGACATTAAAATTGGAAATCTTTTATGGATTTCAAGCAACAGGCATACAAAAAATCTACCACCGTTACAGGGACATCATATTGCTTTTACATGGACAAGAAATTTTCATGAGTCAAATTGCAATATGCCATAGTCTTTGAGAAATAATACTGGAAGGGGCCCCATTTTTTTGCTCATGCCATTATTGGAACATATTTGCCTGGTTTGAAAAAGATATGGATTTGGAGTTGTGGTATGTCAAAAAAATTGCCCCAACCCCGTGGAATCGCCCAATACTGAATGTTAGGTTTTCTCATGTAATCTCTATTTATGCTCACTTTTTATTGTATGAAAATCTGTAATTCGGCCTTTGGGCCACAATTGATTTTTGTTGAATAAACTATTTCTATTTCTAGTTCAATGTATCCAAAACTTTGTATTAATATGCGTAACATCAAGCCTAATTAAAACTTGGCACAGTGTACTTTTGTTATAACAAACACAAATTTAACAGGAATTTGTTATAAATTAGGCAATTCTCCTGGTCCCGATTTCAAACAGTAAAGGCCTACCGAGGCAATCGGCCAGGTCCAGAGTACCTTGATATAAGAAGGGTAGATTGTATAATAAATCAAATTATGAACACCTGGCTACAGAGACATGTGTGCACACTATGAAATTGTGGGCCGAAGATTTGCTTTGTCATAATCATGTGCTTGTAGTAGACTTTATATTTATTTTGGGGACTTTTAAGCAGGAAGAAATAATATGCTCAAATTAAAATTGTATACAGAGATAATGGTCAATTGCTGTTTTCCCCTATTTTTAATGTGTGATATTGATATACTAGTATGTATGTATTTATATAGCAACACAGTTTATACAGGCCATTGTTCATGAATCTTTTCTTTGATGAAACTCATGTGAAATAAAAAAGTACCTGTGTATCTGATCTAACAAAAAATAATGTACACAGTTGCCTTCTTATGCTACAGTCACACAGACACTTACGTTGAGTTACGTCCGGTTGCGTTCAAAAATCATTTTCTTTTTTCGGATCCCCACGGATGCTTACCCGTCATAGATAGCTGTAAAAATATTGATAATTTCGTTTATCCAGTAAAACAATGAAATACATAAGAAATGATAGAATAGGAGATGAAATAAGATTACAACAACACAAACGTATTCTATACGTAAGTGTCTGTGTGACTGTAGATATTACTTTGAAATACAATATGTCACAACAGTTCATTGCACTAAGAGGGTTTCTTTTTTGTGTGTAAGGTGTTAAAGCTGGTGTATAGTGTTGGGAGAAGGAAAAAATTAATTTGGATTCACAGTTAGATAATATGAAAGCCTGAATCCTGTAACTGAACAAAGAAAGTTATATTACATGGAATCTCGTTTTAACGTCTTTATTTTCACGATATTATATAGTATAAAAAAGAATAAGACGGGGACCCGACACAGCTTATGTGTGCACTAGGCGTTCACATGGAAAACCAATGGGGATTCTCTTGTGTGGTGATACACACAGATCGCTACGGTCCATTCATGCGGAAGTTCAGGGGAACAGGACAACCACAGCAGAATCTCAAAACCGTTACAATTGTGTTTGGATTCAACATTCTCACTGAAATTCACCGGAAATCGATGAGAAGATATCACAAATCTCTCACACATGTCTTTTAGCGCAATGTGAACAACATGAGACTATATTTAATCGGTTTTATGCCGATTTTTTTGTTACCAAAACTATACACCAGGTAAGGTTTTTATACATGTACAGCATGGGAAATAATTATGAAACCGCTTTCCTTCTATGCTAAATTGCTACCATTCATTTTTGGCTAATGATCATTTCCAATGCTGTATTCCTTTCAGATTTTGTTTCATTTCAACTTATAGTTTTAAAGTATTTTACAATAACTGCATACTTAATTTGTTTATATAACAAAGGTTTATTATGATATGTCATTGATCATTATAAAGCAGAACCCAGATGGGGGCATAATGTTGCACACCCCACCCCCCCCCCTCCTTTTTAATTTTTAGTTGTTGTTAATCATAACTCGGGTATAGATATACATGGAAACTCGTTAAAACAAGGTCCTTGGGACCATATAAGTAATCTTGTTTTATCAGGAACCTCATTATATAAGAGTTAAAAAAAAAAACCAAAAGAATACAAAGAGCTGGGACCAGCAAACTTGCCTTGTTGCATCAGGAACCCTGCTGTATCAGATCTTGTTATAATGAGTTTCCACTATACAGTGTGTACCACAAAAGAGTAAACCCAACTTTGAGAGCCTCATGTTAAAATTTTATAGCTTGTGTAAACTTAATTCATTTCATAATAAAGAGTAACTCATTTTCTATTCAATGATACCAAACTTATACCAGTGTTGTGATGGATGGCTGAGCACTTGGGCTTAAAAAAGCAAGCGTCCAAATTTTTCAAATGTGCCATGTTCGAGGAGAAACAGCCCTTGCATTTCAATAGACCAAGAAATCCATTGTCCCTCATGAATGGACTTGGGCAGGCTAACGTCACACAAAGAATGAATGATCAGAAAGCTAAGATTACTTCTGATACATTTTGTTTTTGACCAATTTTTTTTTTTTTTTAACTCGAGTGGTCAGTCATCCTTGACAGTACAGGTATGATTTTGGTGCCAGAATATGAGTTACTCTTTGATATGATATAAAAAATATTTACACTTAAAGGGAAGCTCTGGACCTAAAATAAGTTGCTTTTATAAAAAGCAGAAAAATTAGAAAAACAGATTCTAAAAAGTTTGAAGAAGATCAGACTAACAATAAAAAAGTTATATCTTTATGATGCACAAAAACTTGATGGCTACACCAAATTGGCAACACTGTAACAAAGCTGTGATGTCACAGGGGCACAACTTTCCGTGCATTTTCTATATGGTTTTATGATAAAATTTTACTTTATTTGTTCAGAAACTATTTTCCTCGAACTTTGGCAAAGATATATTGATGGCAATAACCTAATGCATCTAAACATGTATTGTAAAATCAGCACCCCATCTAGAAATACAAAAAACAAGGACTTTAAGTAGGTTTTCAGTATAGAAAAGAGATATTGATAAATGCTGAATTTCATGAAAAATATCCCTTTTCTTTTAAAATGTCATTATAATTTTCATTTTATGAAAATGCAGAGACGCAATAACATATTCCAATAAATAAATCTTGGCCAAAGTTATGAGAACAGTTTCTTAACAAATAAAGTGAAAATTTATCATAAACAATATAGAAAACGCATGGCGAGTTGTGCCCCTATGACATCATAGGTGTTCCCAATTTGATATAGCGATCAATTTTTTGTGCATCATAAAGATATTCATAACTTTCTTATTGTTAGTCTGATCTTCTTCAAACTTTTTAAAATCTGTTTTTCTAATTTTTCTGCTTTTTATAAAAGTAACTTATTTTAGGTCCAAAGCTTCCCTTTAAGTAGTACAAGTTTAATACAAGGCTCTCAAGGTTGGGTTTACTTTTATCTGGGATGCACTGTATTTAAAGTTGAGGCCAAAAGTTTACATACACCTGGTAAGGAAACATAACTAAGATTTTTACCATCATAAAAAACATTGGTCATTTATTTTGATGAAGATGGTTAGGCATGGGAGCTACTTTGTTTTCTGAGAGTATGTTTTCATAATAGTTATTTAGAAACATAGATATGGTTCATCATACCTAACTTCTGATAAATTCAATGGGTCCAAAGTTTGCATACACTAACCGAAATCACTGATGTTGCTGCCTGTATTTTGCTTTATTTTTCTTTTGTTTTCACACGTTAAAGCTGTCCTGAGATTATTGTCCATTCCTCTAGCAAGATTGCAACAATGCAGTCTCATTAGCAGGTTTCCTTGGGCGAATATCATTTTTAGGTCTGCCCATTTGGTTTCTACAGGCATGACAGGGATCTGGTCTAGACATGTGACAACCCCTCCATAATCTCCTCTTTTCTCTCTTGTACCCACTCTAAAACTAATTTAAATGAATGTTCAGGCTATTGTACTATGTGGGGATTAAAGACTCAATTTTAATATGGTTTAAACTTTCAGGCTTGCATAAAGTTGATATGATGCTATTTGCTCCAACATCACAATGTATAAACTCAATTGATAAACCCTATTGATTGTAAAATGTGATGTTTGAGCATATTATCTTATCAATATATCAGTCTGAAACTTGGAACCATATTAAAAATGAGTCATTAGTCACCAAACATATATTGAAATTAGTTTTAAATTGGGTAAAGCTTAGAAAAAGGCAGATTATGGAGGGGTTGTCACATGTCTAGACCAGATCGTTGTAGAAACAATATGGGCCGACCTAAAAAAATGGTATTCGCCCAATTAAAATTAAACATGATAATGGAAATGGAATTGCTGCAATTTTGCTGCAAGAATAGACAATAATCTCGGGAGAAGTACATGCAGAAAGCTCATTGGGGCGATTCTTTGAAAAGTGAACCTTTTTTAGAAAAAATAAAGTTTGTCCTTTTTGTTTTTAAGCTGCACATTCATATAGAGCATTGTCTGAAGTTTCATGAAATGCATTTTTTATCTTAATTTTACAAATTTTTCATGCTCATTTGCATAAATTAACATGAAAAAAATTTGAATAGAAAAATGGTACGTAAAATATAATTTCTTTGACCCTGACTTGATTGTATATGCTGGTCTCCTTACTTTGATTATTGTCATTATACCCTTTTTTAACTTCATTCCTTTAAATTTAAATGAAAAATAATGGTGTTGAATTGATTGTTTTAAGATAATTAACTAAAGAAATTAATTGCCATCAAACGTCACACACGTGACCCCAAAACATGAAAAGTTAATGCCCCCCGAAAACCATGGTTCTATTATTATTACAATTTTTTCTCCAAAGCTAGATATAATGTGCCTTGCCATCTCCCAATATAAAGCCATGACAGCTTTTAATTTTGTTATTAATTAACTTTGAAATTGGTCACACAAGTGACCACGGGTCACGTGTGTGACCAACTATGGTCATGCCTTTAAAAAGGGACCAGGCTATTCGGCCATTCTTTGAAAATGAACCTTTTGGGGACAAATAAATTTTTGCTTTTTGATTTTAAGCTGCATATTCAAATAGAGCAATGTCTGAAGTTTCATGAACTGACGTTTTTTCGTGATTTTTGCAATGGTTCATGCTCATTTGCATAAATTAACATAAAGGATAATTAAATGGAAAACGGTAAAATAAATATCATTTTTTTTACCTGACTGGAATGGATATGCTGACTTCCTTACTTGGATTACTGTCATTATATTATTATTTACCTCTATTCCTTTTAATCTAACCCAAAAAAATAATGTTGTTAATTGATTATATTAAGATAATCACCCTGGAAATATAATTGCCCTCAAAATGTCACACACAAGTAAACAGAAAACACAAAAGTTTAGCCTGCCGTCTTAACCTGGCTCTGGTATTATTATAATTATTTCTTCAAAGCTAGATTTAATGTAACCTTGCATCTCACTAAATATGAATCCATGACAGGTTTTAATTGATTATTAATTATAGAAACAAGTTGTCACACACGGACTTGCTGAAATTAATTTATTTTAGCATTATATCTCCAAAATGTGTTCTGCAAATACTTTTGCGAAAAAAAAAACAAACAAACAAAAACAACAAAAAGAACCAAACAACATACAAAACAAATGGTCGAAAAAACAAGGAAATACATAAGAAATTCATAAACAATAAAATACACAAGGAATTTAGTTCGATATCAATTTTTTTTCCAAGTACAATTGTTAGGAATCCTATAAAGATTATGCAAACACAAAATTAGCATTCCAGAAGCTGTAGTTGTGTCAATCAGAACAAAAATTATGACTTCATACAATGCGTAATTAGCATAATTAATTCATATAAAATAAATTATTATTATGGGAAAATCAACAGTGCTTTCTTGTAGTTACATCACACACTACCATCGTGCAATATTTTCCGGCGCGCTCGGCGTCAACAGCCAAGATCTTATAGGGGGCATCATGGCCCCCGTCCCTACCCGCCCCTCCCCAGTCTTGACAGCTACCAAAACACCACCATTTACTGACTAGGGTTGAGTTCATAAAATTTTTTACCACAGCGGATATAGTAATTGCTCGAATATGTACATTATTGTCATAATACATAATAATATTCATTTTTCTGTACAATTTACCATAGGTCACACACGTGACCCACTAAAATGTCACACACGGACCCGACATCACGATATAAAATAATAGATTAAAAAGAAATTTCAGAGATGACTCCTATCCAGTGGTATTTTTTGGTTAACAGGTCCATAATGCATATCTCACAGCAATAAGAACATTCATCATTTTAAAACTCACAGGAATTTCAAAATAAAATTGAACTTTCAAAATCATGCCGTTCTGTGAAGTCACACACGTGACCCACTTCTTTTGACCTCTGACCTTGACATGCATATTGTAAATATCAAAAAATATTTACAAATGATAGCCAACAAAAATATTAGCATGATATAACATTAAATCAGTATATTTTTAAATTGTTAGAGTTATAGCCAATTAAAGTCAAGATTTTGCATAATTCTCGGTCACACACGTGACCAAGAATCGGTCCATTGACAGCTTCAACAAGTGCAAAATGAAAAGTAAAGCAAAATACAGGCAGAATAATCAATCATTTTTATTAGTGTATGTAAACTTTTGACCATTGAATTTATCTGGAGTTAGGTAAGATCAACCATGTTTCTAAATATCTTTTATGAAAAAATACTCTCTGAAAACAAAGTAGATACATGTACAATAACTACAAACTCCATAAAAATAAAAGATGCCCAATATCTTATGTGGTAAAAATGCTTAGTTTGATGTTCCTTACCAGGTGTATGTAGATTTTGGCCTCAACTGTATATTATATTAATATAATCTGCCTTCTACACCTATCTTTTTTCCAAATCATTGATTCACCGGTGTATAATGTGTTGGAGGTTTTGTTGATTTTGAGTAGAATTTCAATAGAATATATGCATATAAAAGGAAATGTTCACCCTGGGTTTAAAAAATGCAGAAAAATATGAATGAAGGTTTGAAAAAATCAACCGAAAATGAAAAAGTTATGAATATTTAGAGTTTTGATTCTTTGACGTCACGTCCAAGCCTGCTAGCTCTTATCTTATATAATGTCAATTCCAAAAGGTGTCATTAATTCAGAAGAATATTTATTATTTCACCTGTGTGGTCGATTTATCATCAAACCTATGTTCATACACATGCCTCTATCAAAAATGACCCATCCCTTTATCAGAAACTTTAAATATTCAGAACTTCTGTTATTTTTCTGCATTTTCAAAAATCAACAAAATTCCAGGGTTCAACTACATTGTATGTGCCCAGCAAAAATTACAAGTGTACTTTACTAAGCTGTACATACATGGCATGACTTTTCAAATAAAAAGCTGAATGGGATAATACAAATTTATTAGAAGTTTCAGTAGATAGAAAAAAGGCAAAGATATACATTATTTAAACTTAAAATAAAAGGGGTACATGACAAAAGAATGAAGAGGTGTAAAACAACAAAAAAGAAATACACATTTCTTTTCAATATCCTTTAAAATATTATATTGTCATCAAGATCATCAATCATAATTTATAATACAGTCCACTTTACTTATGATTAGACAATTCTCCTTAAAAACCTAAAGGCCCATATGCCATAGTCAAGTACAAACTCAGTACTACCAGAACTATTGCAAAAACTAGTACTTTGATTAATACGCATTCCAGGAGTCAAGAGATTCAAGATTCAAGATTCAAGATTCAAGATTCAAGATTCAAGATTCAAGATTCAAGATTCATTTATTTCACTCAATATTAAAAACAAACAAAATGCATCATGACAAATGTTGATACATACATACTGAAAATAAATAGGAGGATTAAAAAAAGAAAAACAAGAAAACAAGGGACATAAGTGAGTGGGGATCATGATTAAAGATCGTAATGATCTTGTTATTCGACCCGAATAATTATAATTGCTAAGGGTGCTATCTCACTTCGCGGAGACGTCCCCGCGATAGAACAGAGACCCCGTCTCCGCGACGGACAAACAGTATCAGAGACGCCCCCGAGACGCCCCCAAAACGTCTCCGCGACACTTTATGAAAAAAAAAATCATCCGTCTCCGAAATTCAGGAGACGTCCGAGACGTCTCCGATACGTCTCGGAGATTCACAAATTGTCGCGGAGACGCCCCGGAGACGTCCCGGAGAAGCCCCCAACACCATCCATCCGTCGCAGAGACGAGAAGAGATCTTTAGAGGCATAGATATTGTGGACGTCCTTCAGCTCGTCTCAGAGCTGGCAAATGTCAAATCTCATTTTTAACGACGTATCCTAGATGAAAATAGAATACTGAGTCGCTGTATTTCACGCTATTAATTTTTTTCGCAGCTGAGCGGCCTCGAAGAATGTTCACTCAGGTTCTTGAATTCACGCGCATGTTAGTAAGCCACACAATTGAATGGCACCCAAAAAAGCATGCCCTTATAATTATTGTGCATTTTTAAAATCGCGCCTGCCGATCTTCGGCAAAATCCGCGAAGTGAATCTACCCGCGATATTTCCACCATTACAGTATAAGAAAATTACCTAATTCATAAATCTTTGGCCCCACCCACAAGAGGATCATGGTCAAGAAAGTGATTTCAAATCATGCAGCCTGGTGGAGAAATTGCACCGCGAAATGCTTTGACAAAAATATGGGAAATTTAACTGCCATGCCATATCCTGGGTAGAAGTGTCATAGTCTGAGTGGTTTTATCACTGACTGAAAGTAAGGACCGTTGGGTTCGATCCCCCGGCATGACACTTACTCCTAGGGCATGGCGTTTCGTCTACAATGGCTCCTCCCCACCCAGGTGCAAAAAATGGGTACCCGGTAGGAATGGAACGAAGTTGCGCCGTAATGGCTGCCATGAAATTTCTGATGATCCTTGGGATTGGACGGTGTCAGAAAGACTTACAGCATCCGATGACGGGGTAATAATAATTGTAAAGCTCTAGAGATTGAAATTGTTTCATATTAGGAAGCTATATAAATCGAAAACTATTATTATTATTATTATTATTTACAATTTCAAAAAACAATTTGTATAATAAAACTGTTTGGTAAAAGTTTGCAACTGTTGCAAAATATAAAGAAACACATTTGCTATATTCTTGTGTAAACTTCCCTGGTACATGTAAATACCTCAAAAGGGAAAATTTGTTTTTTACATTGGAATTGTTTAAAAAGTCGGCAAAAATTTGCACTTTCGCAAACTCATGACATGCCCCCTAAAGGACTAGAATCTTTTTATAATAATGAACTGAGCTCCCCCATTTCATGTTAACTACATATTAATCAGAAAATTAATTTCTTTTTAGTCACTTATAGCCCTCAATAACGCCATTTTTTATATCTGGAAAATGTTACTCTTTCCCCCCTACCTAAATGCCACTCTGCCCATAAACAAGGTTTATGGATTAAAGAGTAAGACAATTTTTTCACCTCCTCTCTCTTTCTCTCAATCCTCCTTCCCTTTCTTAGATCTACTACTGTCTCTCCCATTTTCTCTTAATTTTCTTTAAATTTCCCTTTTTTTTTTATCTCCCATCCTAATCTTTCTGTCTTCTGTTCTCTCTCCCTGGGAGTTTACTCTCTCTCCCACCATTTTTTTTCATCTCTCCCTCTTCTGTCTGTTGTTTCTCTCTCTCTCTCTATCTCTCCCTTTACTTTTTCATTTTCCTTCTCTCTCCCTCATTTGTACCCAACATCTACTCCTACATCTCCAGACGCCTCGTGGCAGTCTACAGGTGTCCCAGACGTTGATTTAGCCAAGAGAGACAAAAAGTAATCAAACTGAGAGATGTCTACATTACAAGACAAAGTGAAGAGAAAGAAAGATGAGAGTAGATCAATGTTGGTTGTCTAATTACATGCCCTCGTTTGGAATGGGTAACTTTAGCCGATTGCTTCCTAGCAGACGCTAGCCCCACAAAGACAAGGTAGAGAAGAAACGGATCGCTATTGTCCTTTCTTGTGTATATACTGGGATGCGAACCCGATTCCTCCTGGTCTGATTTCATTACACCAAAGCTTGCAAACTAAAATTAAATGTAGCCCAAACCGTAAGATGTGTAAATTATCTCTTCAATTCCATGGTTTTTTTGGATTATTTGTTTTTGGTTGCTCAAGGGTTTTTTTTTTTAAATGGTTTTTAATAGCAGTTTGAGCTTTTAAGAGCTAAATTGCTCATTTACTAGAATTTAAAAAGGACCCCCCCCCAAAAAAAAACAAAAAAAAAAAGAAGTTTGGTTTTTAAGACACAGTTTTTGTTCTACAAAATTGATATCAAGATCTCTTCTTGAAAAATGGGGTACTTTGTCTTGTCTGAATATTTAAAATATAGTTGTGAAGCATCAATTTGTTAAGGGGGGGGGGGGGGGCTAACATGAACAATTATGCCCTCAAGTTTATAACTAAAGTTTCACTCATGAAGAATTCCTTCCTACCAGGTGCCCTTCTTCCCCGAGTAGTGAGTGGCAGAGTAGGGCCAGGCGCGGATCCAGAAAATCGAAATGAATGCATTTCGGGGGGCCCAATTGTCTGGGACAAATAAGCGTGCTCTATTATGTTTACGTCGTGGGCCCGGTAAAGTTCATTGTGGACTCCGGTTGCGTCCGCTCCTGCAGGCACCCCAGCCTTTGCATCTTCAGTAGGCCTACAGCCTTCAAACTCTTACACGTTTACTGTGGGATTTCTTTTGTTTGCCCTTTATCCACTCTTGTAGCAAATAAAGATTCCTGAAAAGCACGCAAATTTGGGCAGAACAGCTCAAATTGAAAAAATAGAAAAAACATAATAATAAAGGACTAAAAGTATATACAACATGGAAATTAATAATTATTAATAATATAAATGGTGGCTCTTACAATAGCACTCAGGTCCATCTTTAAACATATCAAAGTACTTTTGTTATAACATGTATTCCAAATTCAGACAAATGTCGCTGAAAGTGGCATCCTCTGTTTTGGGGATGGTGTGTAAAGTGGACTGTGATACCTAACTGAATAGCAATGATCTTCCCGAATGTCTAGAAAATGAAAACATAATCAGGTAACTTGTTAGGTACACCCTTGGGGAGTCTGGGAGGTGTGATTCTTTCTGCATTTCATCGAAACAAAGCCGGACAAGGCACAGATAGGTTAGCGGGGAAGACCTCTTTTTCTTTCCACCTGCGATCTCTTCTATCCCAGTCAAAGCATACATTACAGTCGCATCTCTCTCGTTAATCAATAACAGTAACTTTTATTTGTCCTCTTTTCATGCAAGCCTCTTGCTTTCAATTATCTCTCTCTTTTTTTTTTAAAAGTCAAAGATACATTACAGCACTGTTCTTTCTTTAATGCAGTATCTATCTGTTTCTGGCTTTAAGCCTCTTGCCTTTCCATTTGATCCTCTTTCCTTTTTTTCTTTTAGTTGTCGAAGAAACATTACAAGGTGCTTTTTTTTTCAAGAATTTTCTGACAATGGCTGTACAAAAAATGCGGTAATACTTCAATCCATTGACATATAAAACCTGGCAGGGAACAGAAGAAAAATAACTTGTGTCTCAGTCAGTTCAAACCAAGGGAAAAACCCGCCATCACATTAATGATTCATATTTCATCTGGGTTGGAATATCCAGACAAATTTGATTGAGGAGAATTTCTTTGCAAACTAGAATTAAACATTTTGTTTCGAGGTGTTAATTGGATGTTCTTAAAGTTTCTATCTCGACATTGCAATTGACAGTTTTCTCTTAAATTTTCTCAAACTTCATGAA
Source organism: Paracentrotus lividus (assembly GCA_940671915.1). Classification (NCBI taxonomy): domain Eukaryota; kingdom Metazoa; phylum Echinodermata; class Echinoidea; order Camarodonta; family Echinidae; genus Paracentrotus; species Paracentrotus lividus. Next base: position 38,708 of record CALNVZ010002212.1, on the reverse strand, counting down.
CTGAAATTTTTTTTATTTTTCTGTTTAATTTTATTTGACTGCTTCCTGGGGTTTCATTCTACGTTACTCCTTTAAATCTTTTAACATGTGCTTACACTCAACACATATTCACACTTTGCTTGAATCCTGTACACTTCCTTGTTTGAAAAAATCCACAATATCATACTTTCTTGGATGATATAAGACAGATACGCACCACCTGGTTATCTCCAGCAAGTGTCATTTTGACCCGACCCAATTTTTTGCACATAATTTCAAAGAATAGGGCAGGTGCCAAACCCAGGTCGTCATGACTTGGTTCGAATGAGTAGGGAAAAAATATATAAGTTAAATTATCCAAAGTAGGGCTTATTTGAAGGAGAAAAAGAAATAACTGGGTTTCGTTTTGATTTTAAATTGACATGAGATTCTGTCATAACCCCCTCCCTGTGTTGTTGCTGATAGAAAACTGAGCTGAGAAACATTGCAAAACGAGTAGAAGTACTTCTTCTCGATAAACCTCATTTGCCTATGCTAACTTTCACTGAGTCTGAAAATTAATGTAGTGTAAATTCTGAGTAGGAAAAATATTTTTGAATCGAGGAAATAAATAATTGGCTTGTACATCTTATTTTCAATAGGAATGGACAATATGAAATAAACCACTTTAAAATCAAGAATTTTTCTTAAAATCGCTTGAGGTGTCACATTATAATTAAACAATATATTTGTAAATAATAAATTTATACGTAATTAGTATCAAATTTTATCAAAAAACATACATCCACTCTAAAAAGCTTATATAATTTTTTCATCATGATAAAACCATGTATAAGTTTATTTTGTTGATAATGGCAAGGCAGCTTTTGCAAATTAACTATTGTTTAATAAAATTAATTCAAATGCAAACATAATTAAACAAACAGAGCTATGTTATTCCTAGCTGATTTTCCTAATCAAGGTTTCATATAAGAGGGTAAAAATGAATTCAAGAAATGTGATTTCACTTGGAATTCAATTTAGCTTCCGCCAAATGATTTCGGACATTTGCTTCAAATTAGTTTACTTACTCATGTGACAAACATTATGCATCATATGAGTTTGAATCAAATGAAAGAGGAGTATCAAAGCTTTAAGAATGTGTCTTCATCACTTAAATTGAAATGAAAATAGTGAGCCCTGCTGCTTTTGGGATTTCAGTTTAAAGTTTGTCTGGCAAAAAGCATGGCCAAGGGGGGGGGGTTGTGATCATGTAATTGTTTTCATGTCATTGTCCTCAATTATGCAGCATGCCAGAACACAGTGAAAAATAGTGGGAAGAGTGAGGCAGATTAATTCTTATTCAGTAATGTTCCGCATTATCACCTGGTCAAAATGTTTTTGTTCTTAATTTTTTACTCAGGGCAACCAATTTACACTTGACAGGTGAGAATTATATTGAAAATAAAAAAAACGAAAATCACACAAAAAAAAAAAAAAATATAAACTTTTTTTTTATTACGAATGCACTGCCTCAAAATTTATTTAACAGTATTAATGAGACTCATCCCCAGTAAAAGAACTGTGAATGAAAATATATTTCATGAATTGCAAGGTGGAAATAATTATCCAAATATGTTCTAGTGTAAATCAGGTAAGAGATCCACCAAAATTTGTCTAAGAGATTTACAGATTTAAAATGAAAGGTATCCATTTTTAAATGATAATATATTCGGGCCTCAGCAAAAAAAAAGAATTGGTCAACGTCTATTCCTTCAAAGTGAGTAATCGGTCAGAGTCTATTTCTGAGAAATTCAAAATATTGATTTTAAAAATATTTCTTGAACAATTCAAACCTGCCTTTTTATGTTACCTTTCCTCTCTTTATATTTTTGTTTAATTCAACTCTCCTTGCCCAAGTATTAGATGTTATGAAGCTATATCCCGTTCATGTAATAAATGAAAGCATGACTAGGGGAACAAGAAAATACTTAGAAAATGATCAGACAGATTCTCGCAGACCGCATCTTTTTAGCTTGATACCAAGTGGAAAAGCAAAATGATTGGCTTTTTATTTTAGGGTGTGTTCAGCTTCAGAACGCTCTCCTGCGGGTACTGAGTGGAGAGTAATTGAAGGAAGTGCAAAGTGAAATGAGATATAAATCACAAACAATATTAACCAATATTTTCAATATCTGGTGAGTCACACATAAAAATCATCATGTTCTTTCGCAGTCGGTCATGAACTATTCGATTGCAGCCTGGAGGAAAGAACATCCGAAGATGATGTTATAAAACACTGAGAGGAAGATCCCAGGGAAAATGAGAAAGAAAGAAGATATGGCAACGGCAGAAGAGAGAGAGAGAGAGAGAGAAAGAGAGATTTTTCTTGCACGGTTGAACCATAAAACTTGCACGCGTTGAAGCCAAATTTGCACGCATTGTCTATGAGGTTCAACCGTGCAACGGAGAAAATCGCGTGTGTTCAGACGTGCAACTTGCACGTCTGAACCATTTTTCTATGGAGGCGCAAACTGGCAGAGCGAAAGGTAATATATCGCAAATTTTCCAGATATTTATATCATTTATATTCATTTTGGAATCAAATATATTTTATCACAATGTATAAGACAAATGTAATCAGTTTCATTGGTTAAAATATTCAATATGAAAATTAGAAGCGAATGACTCATCCGATCGTTCTTAGTGAACGCAGCTAACTGTTCATTTCATTCCAGCGCAATGCAGCTACCGTACCAGCGAGCCCCCGGGGACAGCGCAAGTGGCTGACCGGGTGGGACTGGGTAGAGGTTTAAAGGAATGAAATATTGAATCTTGTTCATTAGTCCCACATGGCATAAAATTCGTGAGGGCTTGCCTTAGTCCTCGGAATCTGAAATAAGTTTCAAATTCTAGTTTTAACCGCGAACAGTCATGCAAATATTTTCATCAAATTGTAACACAATATCAATAGTAAAATAATAGCAATAAGCATAAGTTAACAGTCATCTCAAACTAACTTAAGTGCTTAAAAGGCAATTTTGTGGTTTTATTTATTGGCCAGTTTTACCATGTTACGTCTAACTGTTACATGTTTTGCCTACGAGTACGAGGCTGCGTCTAACGTTAGATTGTAGACGGGGTATCTGAAGAAATGTGTACATTTTTAGAGCCTGTACATTTGCTTTTTTTCATATTGATTGTACAAATATGATAATTAATTGTGCAATGCTGCATAGTGCAATAGGATAGAAAAAAAGCGAATTTGAAAGCCTGCAAGTGCAACTTATTTTTCTCTGGCTTATTTATTGAATATGAACGTTTTTCTCCATGTTTGTTTAAACTTTCAATGGCCCTGTCATTAGAACCCGAAGGATTCAGTCGCTATTGGGATTGCATCAGTTGGTTAAACAGTGAATGCTTAATTAAATATTCTGAAATATTCAAATAAATCTCGAAACCAGTGGGGAAATATTTCTGCCCACTTCTTTATCTTAGACAAACACCAACCCCCCCCCCTCCTCGATTTCAGAAGAAAAAAAAGTTGTCAATCCCAAAAATGCCCAATGTTGTCTTTTTTTTTTGCCTAGATTTTGAGCCCTTTTTGTTTGCCCCTCATATTCTTAGCTAACATTGGAACGTGTCGATTGATATTGTTCAACTTAAAGAAGGTGTAATAAATATTGTTAACAGAAGTATGTGACTATGTCTATTGTCTATAGGGGAAGGGTCAAGTTTGGAATAGGTTTCAAAAATTGATTTTTATTTTTTTTTTCTCCGCAGAATTTTTTTTCTTTCCAAATGTGGTTTTGAGAAATCTTCAAACCAAGCATGATAAATAAGATTGATTCTAATAAACTATAGTTAAACAATTATAACCTGGCATTAAGGAAAATAAAATGGGGAAAATGAAATAAACGAAGGGTTTTAATGTGGTTAATCCTATTGTTTTAAACATACAGGTAAAGGTAGAATAAAATATTATTAGCGCCAATTATTTATTTTTATTATTTTTTTTTTTTAACAATATCCACACTCAGAGAATGTCCAAGATAATAGCAAGGGTTCAACAAAAGTTGGTGACAAATAATAGTGCTGGAGCTGGATAATGACAAAGCCTGTGTGTACATGTACAGTAAAATTTCTATATCACGTTTTGAATCAAGGTATCTGGCGCTGAAATCAACAAGAAAGATCATCATTGCAACACTTCTAATTGAAGGTCAGAGCACAACACCACACGCAGCATGATTCCAAGCAACAGCTGCAGGCTCAAGGACTATTAAAAAGCAAGGCATTGGCTTGAGTCCAATAAGGATGCCCTGCTGTGCTCAAGTGTGAGGGGACATCTCCTGCTGTGATGCTGACATCTCTCTACGCACCGTCAACATCAGTGTATCCTTTTGCCTGGTCGTCTTAAGCTTGTCTCTGACAATGGCGAGTTGGCTAAGTAAACTTAAGAGAAGAGAATAGACAAAGCCACGCTGCAGTGAGTATAGGACGAAATACAGAGAAAGTGGAGATGAAATCTTTTACGCAGGTGATCATGGGTGAATTTATGCAGATGAAATCTGAAGATGAAAAGTTTCTCTGTAGAATCATCACTTCCACAAGGTGTGCGTATGATATTCGACTAATATTTGATTGTTTATTAATTAAATGAATCAAGCATTGAACGTTTAAGGGTAGATTTAAGACATTCGATGGAATAAAATGTGAATCCAAAATATAAACATATGTGCTATGTAAATAACACTTGAAGAAAAGGATGGGAACTTCAAATTGTTCAAAAGTTAGATACTGGTAATAGGCCTATGAGAAAAGTAATTAATGTTAGATGCATAATCAACTTCTAAGAATATAAATTTGCAGGTATGCTTCAAAGTCCAGTTTTTTATCGCAATATACATTGTACTTCAGCTTGATGTTTATAGAGCTCAACAGGAAAGTAAAATTGAGCAAATTCATTATGTTTAAGACCATAAAATGAATAATGGTTATCATCCTTCTATGTTGTAAATTACACAGGTTTCTGAACAGACATAGAAGCTCTTCAGGAAATCAGCAAACTCACGTTGGAAAATGTGCCATTCATACAATAAACGAGGAAGGTCGAACTCCAAGCATACAGGCAATACCACGTCCAAGTGGAACTTTCCAAGAGTTTGTCATTAGCAGGTATCTTGGAATAAAACAGTTTATCTTCTGACCTGCAATTGAACAAGCATTGCCAGTCCCATCCAGAATAAAGCAAAGCCGTACGCCTTGGTCTACTCAGCAGGACCCCATCCTCTTGCAACAAGGGATGTCAATCCAAAGCCTAACATGGCATTAGTGCGCCCTCAAGTTGGAGTATTGTTCTGAGGTGTGGAACCCACACAGCATCAACAAATTAGTAAAAAAATGCTCTGAGCCAAGTACAATGAGCAGCAGCTCGCTTTGTACATCACCAATCTGCTCTCATAATCAGGACCCTTCAATGGGACCACCCTCCACAAACGCCGTATTCTTGACCAGCGCACGGCATCTCACAAGACTCATCACCAGTTTGCAGGCCTCCTGTAGGCCTTTCCCATAGTCTAAACATTACTAGGATTGTTTTTTAGCGCACTGTTACATAGCAATTTTACTGTACATAGATAAATGTGCTTAGCTGTCCCCTACCCAACTCACTTATGGCACCCCTTGCAACAATTCCTTGTCGACCATCCTAGTATAGCGTGGTTAGTATGTTAGTTTTTTACATTTCAATCAATAAACATAATTCAGTCACAGTTATTTAAATGATTAATTACTAATTATTATTTAAAATATATGAGGGATAATCATGAAATTTATTTCATAACCTACAGCTTTAAGAGAAATGAATTGTATCTGTATCATCTAAACGACAATCATGACAACCGTCCAAAAGTTGGCGAAACCAGGAGAGTAACCCCTAAAAAAGAAACATTTTCAACTGGAGCCACTCAGTTAGCCTTTTTTAAGGAGAAGAAAGGAATAATTGTTTTCCTTTCTTTGTCTATGGATTTTTTTTAGCTGCAGAATTTGAATGCCTTTGGTAAAACCTTACAACAGACATAGTATAGTAATACAGTCCACTCCAATATGAGGTGCTTAGATCAAAGCAGTTAGGCTACCATTCCAAACAAAATTTATTATTTTGTAATTGAAATTTTTGTTATACTAGAGTAAACATGCAAGCTCATGTTCTGTAGTTGAGTGCACTTTAACTGTCTGATCATACCTTGCACCTATGTATACACCAATTTTATCAAATTTATTCCCCCCTTTTGCATTATTTCAAAAGTATATCCATAAATTCATGTTCAGTTAATTAATACTTATTACTCTTGTACCTTTGTTACCTCTGTGACCCTATATATGTCCTATATTAACTTGTATTATGTGTGACTCAATTTTAACAATATACCAATTTCCAGTCAAAAATAATACAAACCTTTCAAAGTTTGGAACAAGGTGAATCACAATCTCTCTCTAAGTATATTCTTGGAGGAGTTATTGCACAATTGTAAAAGAGATTTTCAGAAAGAGAAACTTCTGTATAACTTTCACATATGCGTATACTCACTAGAATTTTGAAATCTGATCAATCCTTCTTTATTAAATAATACATATCAATAATATTTTCTGTAGAGGATTAACAGAACATGCGTAAAATCAGATCTCTTACAAATGTACTTAATGAAATGATTTTTATTTGTAAATTAGGTTAGATGGACACATAAAAAATAGGAGACGGTGTAGGAAATTGCTAATATTGCAATCAAATCGTAGAAGGAGTAATACAGAAGAAGTGATCACTCTCCTTTAGATATCCAAGTTCGTCAATCAAAAATTATAAAGAAATTCCTGAATTTAAAATGTTACAGTCTAAATCTTCCTCAATTGGAGTAATATACAGCCCCTGCATCCTTCAACGTAGTTAATAATGAGTGAGGAACAGATTCTAGAACGGTCAAACCTTATACATTAGTCTATGAACGCAAATCTGCTTTTTACTGGAGATACAAGTATTGATTTGTATCTTTAACACTACCATAACTCTCCAATCATATTTTTAATACTTTACATGCCTATTTCAAGTAGCATTCGTTAACTCCATGAAACCTACGTCTCGAAATACTACACACAAGGCCTTCACTTCCTAAATAATTAAACTTAACTCAAATACCAATGATGCTTATTTGGAACCAGCATTCATTATATTCGATATAGTGACATCTACCCTGTATTTTCCTTTACAAATGTTTACATCAATCAAATTCGAGTAGCAGCGAATGTTCTTACCTAATCAACGTCGACTTAGATACAAAATATACTAATGTCAATCCTTATAGTTCTATTAGTTGTATACATGTACATTGAAGAACTAAAATGACAAACAACACAGTTCAATTCAAATTCATTGTCTTATATATACAAAGTTCTTCCTAAAACCCTTTAAACGTAAACAAAAGAAACCAAGAAAAACCATGGTACATTTTACCTCATAAGTTATGTAAAAGAACTACGATTTATCAATAAGTTTTTAAATAAACCCACAAAATGAAAACAAATCTCAATATAATACAATTTTAACTCGTGTTACTATTAAAAGATTACGGAAAGCCAAAAAGATTGTTATACACAATCAAGAGATTCAAAGATATTAATGGAAATATGTCCTGACTCGATAAGTTGTATAAAAATTATTAGTGAAAAAATAAAAAATCTAAACTACCTGAATTCAAAAAGATGATGCAAATATTATCAATGAAGCTTTGCCCATAAAATGTCAATTGACTTTTTTCGTAAATGTTGCAGTCATAAATCATGCTCTTGAATCATCAATGAATCAGTTCAGTCAATCACATTGCCAAACACTCTTATAACAAATAATCCCAATTATACTCTTTCTAACCAGTTCCTGAAAATGAATTGAGAATCAATTCAATATTATCTAAAATGTATAAAATGGCACCACGTACCAGTTTTAGATGTATCTATGTAACCGTGGTAACAAAATATTAGCCTTTATAATCTAAAACCCCTTATGTGTTTTTATATTTCAGTCCATCCAAAATGGTACATTTCCTGACAAACTGAAGTTGCTAAAGTTAATTCCATTTAAAGAATGTCCAGTTTCAATCTGATGTATTGTATTATCAACACATTATCTCCATTCTCCATATTTTCGATAAATCCTGAAAAAGTATGATTAACCGCCTCAGTCAGTTTATATCAATAAAATTTAATATTTGCTATAATTACCAAACAGTTTGAGTCGTTCAGCAAACATTCAACTTCTTCTGCATCTTATTGAGTACTGCTATAACATTGCACAATGCTATGAAAATCGTGAAATAACAAGTAGAGCGTTGCTATAGCACTCTTCAAATAGACTTGATCTAAATACCGAATAATAATATATATTGGATAATATTATATTTTAAATGTCACACTAATGGTATTCACTCTATAAATGGTTTCAAGAGCTACTGAAATCGAAACAATCTCTGAATGAAAAATTCCTAAATCCCAAATAGATCATCATTTTTCATGTGGAATTCCGCAAAGGTTCAATCCTTGCGCCCTTCCTTCTTAATTTTCATGAAATGTTTCATAAATCTTCTTCCAACTCCAGTATGTCCTATCTTAGCCAAGACGATATACACCTTTTACCCGATAAAACTGAGGATCCTATTCTAACTTTAATTAATGAACCATCATCAGATGAGAATAACATGGCTTAAAATAAAACATTACTCCTAAGAACAAACAAACTACTCATATGATATTTCACAAAAGAAATAATTGAAACCCACAATGATAAAGTCTCATCTTAAATGCTCTGAGATCTCTATAGTTCCACACGGAACAATTATTTAAGTATCCAATTGATAACAAAATTGTTCCTGAATGATCTATGTAAATTATTTAGTAAAAAAAGTCTCAAAAAAATGAATTGAGTGAATAAATCATTACAAAATTAATTTCCTCCGCAAAAGAATATTTTGTTATCCATTTAACTTAACACATTAATTTTATCCTTTTATTATATACTGCATTGTCATGTTGGGCTGCAACTTCACACAGACCTATCAAGAATATAACAAACGTACAAAAAGAGCAGTGAGAGTAATAGCAATGCCCCCCCTTTTCTTGCCACACAGTAAACCCTTATTTAATCAGTTACAGCTCCTGAGTATATTTGAATTGTATCAATTGGAGATTAGCAATGTTCATAGTATTCATGTCACAAAGGAAATATACCATCTTCACTTACCCGTTAATTTTCCTTTAAACTATGAAAATCACATCCTACTTTACTCGTTCAATCAAAACGACTTTTATATACCTTTGTAAGAACACATGCACGACTCTCAAAATACCATTTATTATGCAGTCTAAGCTTGAATTCTTTACCAGCTTCTCTCAAATCATCTTGTTCAACTAAACGTATTTTAAAATCAATTCAAAGAAAGGTATTACAAAATGGGCCTTTTGGTGTGATTTTTTTTTTTTGTGTGCTTACAATTCTCTTAGGTGGGTCTTTCTCGGCTTAACCTCCCTTTTCTCTTCTTAATGCGACACCTCTATTCTGTTATTTCGTATGTAAATGCAATTTAATCGTGTGGGTGCTGTCCGCTTCGCGGAGGCGTCTCCGCGGCGGAGTGGAGTTT